>JAMZAV010013026.1:0-16176 GCA_024449915.1 Sweltsa coloradensis | reverse complement strand
AGATAATGCAAAAAAATATAAATCTATAACTGCGATGCTCAAAGCTTTTAATATTAATGAGTGAGATTTATTTTGAAATCATTGTAAATAAAGTATTTTTCTCTACTTGGACTCTAACATCCATACCATGTACGTTCTAAAACAATTATTGATATACCATACAAAAATGCAAAAACTTGCAAAAAAAAAGGGACCTAGCCGAAAACGAGGAAGATACAAGTGGCTCAACTGCATAAAGTGGTGATATCTAGAAGTGTGGCCAAGCCCATTATTTTGCTTAAAAATAAAAATAATATATTTATTAATTATATAATAAATTAATAATATATCAATATCCATATTATTATCTTACTATAATTATGAAATAAATAAGTTAACAAAAATAACATAAACATTAAATAAATTAATTGAAACATTTACATGTGGAAATATCAAAATTAACATACGCCATTCAAAATTTAAAGCTTTGTCGTTGATTTTTTAACTTGGTTCTCGTTACTGACTAACCAAAACATAACCAATCTAATCCATCGACCAAGCTTTGATTTTGAATGGCGTCTGTTAATTTTGATATTTCCACATGTAAATGTTTCAATAAATTTATTTAATGTATATGTTATTTTTGTTAACTTATTTATTTCATAATTATAGTAAGATAATAATATGGATATTGATATATTATTTATTAATTATATAACTAATAAATATATTTATTATTTTAAGCAGAATAATGGGCTTGGCCACACTTCTAGATATCACCACTTTATGCAGTTGAGCCACTTGTATCTTCCTCGTTTTCAGCTTGGCCTCTTTTTTGCAGGTTTTTGCATTTTTGTATGGTTAGGCTCTAAATATAGGCAAAAGAATTTTCTATTCACAACTTTAATGCAAGTTTTTTTAAGGTTTCCCTAAAAACAAAAGTAAAAAAAGACCTAAAGAACTTGCTTTAAGGTACGACCATCCAGAGAACCGTGAATTAGAATGTAACTGTTAAAGGAGGCTGGGAGTTTTTTTTATTGTGTAGATGTTCATTTGTTTTGTCGCAAGTTTTTTTATTTTCATTGGCGTTGACGACCATTCTACCAAGACAATCGAATTAAAGTGTAAGAATGTGGTGAGCGCTAAAATATTATCGCAACGACATTGTACAAGTAACTTCAATAATATTGAGGTGTTCTAAAATTTGCTGAATTGAATGAGGCTGGCGAACAATAAAACTGGTCAGCTGAAATTTAATGTGGATTGAAGAAACTACATGGGACTTTCCTCCCCATATCCCCCAGGCTAAAGTTGCGCATTATGACATAACGGTTGACGCGCCCGTGATCCAATTACACCAAACTCCTTTTCTTCCCCTATACATGGCTTGTTCTGAATAGCATGGGACCCTCATCCCTATTTTACTAAGGCTAGATTTGCGCGTTATGACACCCCCGTCTGGGCCCGGGGTAGAATTGGCCTAGAGCATGGCTCTGCTAATCGTTTAAGGCGATTCAAGAGAAAAAAGTCCACCAAGCAAATATCATCTATCCAAATAAACAAAAAATCATTATGACCATTCTGTTGACGCGCCATTAAAAAAAAACAAGCAAACAAATTATTTTTCACTAAATAACTTATTTTTTATAAGCTACTAGGCTTCTATCATATTTCATATTTTAATTTGTCATCTTAGAAATTTATGTCGGAATAAAACAAAACAAACACCATTAACTTACAACATCCAAGGCAGCGCAATCTGACCCTCACGTTAGAAGCGCCTTAGCTTCTCATGTCAACTAGATGGGTTACGTTGCTTATAATGTTAAGCGCGACTCTGATCCGGGAGGTCCCGCTTCAAAACCCGTCGAGACCGGCAATCCTGACTGAAGCTTGTTCAGAGCATTTCCTCAGTCTTACCTTTCCCTACCCCTACCAATACTCGTGCATGGCCGTTTAAAAAATTTGGTCCCGTTTGGTAATAAGGAATTTTTAAATATCGACCAAAAATTGCAATTTTGTATCGACATAATTGGCTTGCACAAAAAAAAACACACTAAAGGGGAGCATGAATTGCAACCTAGGCAGGCTTCTCAACAAAAGATAATAAGTTTTGAGTTATGGACATCACGGAAAACGGTTCGTTCCATCTCGCAAACATCAGCTTTATAGTAAGTATAGGGGAGTATAGGTATATACTTCTCTGAAACTAGGGGCCCAAAGTCTGGCAATCGTCTTAGGGGACCGTGCCCCCTTTTCTTGACGACATCCTCGAAGACGACATCAACAAACATGAAAACAAACAATGATAAAGACGATGCCGACCGCGACGTCGGAATCCCCAAATCCTCCCCATACCCTTGGCTGGTTCTAACCAGCATGGGCTCCTACTCATCCTAGGCTAGAGAGGGGCATTATGAACTAACCGTTGACGCGCCCTTAATCCGAAAAAAACAAAACCAGACACCTGAAGACGGGCAAGGATTGCACCCTGGGCAGCGTTCCCACTAAAAATATTGGTTAAGGACGTTATTGCAAACAGTGGTTCTGCTTATCGTTAAAGGCGAGGAAAGAGATAAAGACATAATACTTCCCGAAACGAGAAGGCGTGCTCTAGCAATCAACGTCGGCGACCTTGCCCATTCCCTCCCCGTCTGTGCCTGGGGTAGAATTGGCCCAGAGCATGGCTTTGCTAATCGTACAAGGCGATTTCAAGAGATACAGTCCACCTCGCAAACATCAGCTTGAAAGAGGGAAGTATATTATTACTCCCCGAAGCTAGAGGCAAGCTCTGAAATCGTCGTCGGAAAACATCTTCCCCTTCCTTTGACGATCTACCCGACGATGATGACTATGACACAATGAACGATGACAAAGACTCTGACGGTCGAGACGTGAGAAACCCCCCTTCCTCCCCTAGCCTAGGCTGGTTCTGACCAGCATGGGACTTTCCTTCCCACATCCCCTAGGCTAGAGTGGCGCATTATGACCTAACGGTTGACGAGCCCTTAATCCAAATAAAATAAACTTGACGGTAGTCCGCCTTGTATGCCGAGTCAGGTGTGTCCTCCTTGGCCAGAACAGCGAAACCACTTGATGGGTACGTACGTAATGAAAAATTAAAGCATTGCCTAACCACCCAGCAAATCTGGGTATTTTTAAAACAAAACTTGCCATACACTTTGATAACAAACCAATGGCAACCCTGCCAACGGGATTAAGATATAAACTTTTGATTTATCTCATAGAATTTAAAAAAATAGGAAAAAATAGAAAATAACAACATTATCATTAAACATACCATAAACTCATTTTAACACATTTCAATATCGCCGGCGGCGCAAAATGACCTAACCGGTTGAAGCGACCTAGTTCCTCATGTCTATCTGTTATCATGCGCTTCTTTTTTGCGGCTTGGGGTTGAATTGACCCAGAGCATGGCTCTGCTAATTGTTAAAAAAGGGGATTTAAGAGGAAAAGTCCACCTGACAAACATCAGCTAGTAAGAGTGAAGAATATAATACTCCCCAAAACTAGAGTCGAGTTCTGGCAATCGTCGTCGGGGACCTTGCCCCTTCTCTTGACGACTCGAACGAACGATGACAAAGACAATGGCCGACCGCGACGTGAGAACTCTCTTTCCTCCCTAACCCGTGGCTGGTTCAGAGCAGCATGGGCACCTCCTCCCCTTATCCCATAGATTAGAATAGTGCATTATGACCTAACAGTTGACGCGCCCTTAATCCCAAAACCTAAAATTAAACTTAAACCCTCCCTTCACAATGACGACGACCATTTCAACACGAACGATGACAAAGTCGATGACGAACGCGAAGTAATCAATTAATTAATAAATAATTTGTATTTAGAGTCCACCCACTCAGTTACATAACTGATTTTCAGTGGGGGAGAGTAATCTGAAGCGACCAAGCCAACCCTGTACGCTCTGACGCAATACACCCTTATTTACTCCCCCTATACCCGTGGCTGGTTCTGACCAGCATGGGCCTCTCCTCCTCATATATCCTAGACTGGAGTGACGCATTTTGACCTAACATGTGACGTGCCCTTAAAATTAATGTATTTAAAAATCAAAACACAGGAAAGTATTCAAATAAAATAATTATTTTGGTGCTTAAACATAAATACTTTTCTACCATAAATTTTATTTCATAAACTGAGATAAAATGGTACCATGCACAACAAATTCAATTCATCTTCTTTCATCGCAGGCGGCGCCGTTTGACTTGACCGGTTAAGTTTGAGTAGTCTCTCACGTCGTCATTACATTCGTGAATACTCCTGGAATGGTGGAGAATATGGTTCAAACCATGGCTCTACTAAACTTAAAAGACGATTCAAGTGAAAAGGTCCATCTCGCAAACATCAGCTAGAAAGAGGGGAGTATATTACTCCCCGAAACTAGAGGCGAGCTCTGGGAATCGTCGTCGGGGACCTTGCCCCTTCCCTTGACGACCTCCCGGCGACGACGACAATGACACGACGAAATATGACAAAGACAATGACGACCGCGATGTGAGAATCCCTTTTTCTCCCCTTTCCCGTGGCTGGTTCTGTCCAGCATGGGCCCCTCTCCCCCCCCATTAGGCTAGAGTGGTGCATTATGACCTAACGGTTGACGAGTCCTTAAACCAAATAGACCAAAAAACCCTCCACCCCCCCCCCCACATTGGTTAGAGTGGTGCATTATGACCTAGCGGTTGACTCGTCCTTTATCCAAATAAACCAAAATCTTTTACAAACTTATCCGACAACAAAATCATCAAACACACCATAAAACTCATTTCATTAACTTAACAATATCACAGGGGCACAATATGACCTAACCGGTTAAAAGCGCCCTAGTTTCTCCCATTGTACTATTCTACATTATGACGTTTTATGGCAAGGAGACATGTCAACTGTTTCAATGCCTGATATTGAGTCCGTTGATTCGCTGACCAATAAAGCAGGGGTTTAAAATGGGTACCCTGTCATGCACCAAGCACCTGGGATATCATGTTTTGATTGGAGGTGGGTACATCACAAAAATTTATATTTAAATTTTGCCGTAACATACCATTCAGTAAAGGGCTGATGCAGACGTTTCAATGTTTCAAGGGTTAAAGAATTGAAGAAAATATTGAAAGGCTTATTCTATCATAGGCTCTATGTATTAAATCTCACCTCCGTCTTTGCCCGGTTTACAATTAGATTAGAGAGCATACGGCGAATTTCCTTACAGTGTAGACCTGAGCTCCGCTGGTCATCATCGGGGACCTTTACCGTTCCTTTGACGTCCTCCCCGACGATGAAAACGATAATAAAATAAATAAATAAATAAATAAACGATAAAACGATGACGTTCAAGACGTGAGAACCCTTCTATTACTCCTACTACCCGTAGCTGGTTCCCCCGTCTGGGCCCGGGGTAGAATTGGCCCAGAGCATGGCTCTGCTAATCGTAAAAGGCGATTCAAGAGAAAAAGTCCACCTCGCAAACATCAGCTAGTATGAAGGGTAGTATATTACTCCCCGAATCAAGAGGCGAGCTCTGGCAATCGTCGTCGGGGACCTTGCCCCCTTCCCTTGACGACCCCCCGGCGACGATGACAATGACACAACGAACGATGACAAAGACGATGACGACCGCGACGTGAGAAACCCCCCTTCCACCCTTACCCGTGGCTGGTTCTGACCAGCATAGGCCCCTCCTCCCCCCCCCCCCCTTAGGCTAGAGTGGTGCATTATGACCTAACGGTTGACGCGTTCTTAATCCAATTAAACCAAATCTGTTTTCGTAAAAGGCAATTCAAGAGAAAATCCACCTCGCAACATAAGCTAGCTAGCAGGGGAGTATATTACTGCCCGAAACTATAGGCGAGCTCTGGCAATCGTCGTCGGAGACAACCCCCACTTTCCTTGACGACCTCACCGTCGACGATGACAATGACACAACGAACGATGACAAAGACGATGACGACCGCGACGTGAGAAAACACCCTTCCTCCTTTTACCCGTGGCTGGTTCTGACCAGCATGGGGCCCACCTCCTCTAGGCTAGAGTGGTGCTTATGACCTAAAGGCTTCTTTAATCCAAATATTCCATTCACAGTAATTTGTGTTACAAATTTTAATTCAAACCAAAAAATTACTTTTAAATAAGTATTTTTTCCCTTATCTCTATCATAATGTTTTCGTTTATAAAACATTGAAGATATCAAATAAATTAAACCTAATTTATTTACTTTCAATATCACATGCGGCGCAAGGTGACCTTACCGGTTGATGCGCCCTAGTTTCTTACGTCGTCATGCAATGCACTTCATTGAGCAGGGATAAATCAGTTTCTCTTGTGCCCTGTGTGATCCCTCTGCTTCAATAGACACAACACAAAGTGGTAGGTTTTTCATTATTTAAGTCTTCGGAAAATGTTATGCTTTAACACAGCAGTTCTCAACCACTGTGTCGCGATTAGTTGTGAGGTGTGTCACAAGTATATTGTTTATTTATTGTTAAATTGAAATATGCCGCCAAAATGCAAGTGGTCAATTGAAAGTGAGTGACTGCTTGGGGTGTGCGAGTACCCCTTATTTCGATTTGAGTCTAGTATTTGGTAAGTATTTAAAAAAAAAAACGATTTTGGTGGAGGTGCCGGGTAGCCCACAGCAAATTCTGCCCAATTCGTACGAATGGTGGAGGTGCCGGGTCACGCGCGTGTGTAAAAAAAGTAATTATCGCTATGCATTTTTTATGCTTCCTTAACAATCATGTTTTTCAGGGGGAAGGGAAGGGGGAATGATACTGTTGTGGACATTAGCAATAAATGAAGGCGATTTGTCAACTTTTCAGCTGCAATGAATGCTGCAAATTAGTTGGAAATAAAATCTAAAGATCTGTTCAAGAAATATATAATTCAACACTTGACCTGCCTTCAAGAGGGTTTGAAGAAATACATTTCTTCAATTTCCAAAAGGGAAAAGAATGATTATTTCTCCATTTGAAATTCTGGTGAGCACATAAACGCGGTGTCAGACCAAACGTATACAGAAAAGAAGAGTTGATTGAAGTTAATTAATATACAACTCTAAAATCAACATTTAAAGAGATTCTTGAATTATTTTGGATCCCTTTAAAATAAATACACTGCAATTGTTAAGGTTCTGTGTGTTTTACTTCCCTTCTCCACTTCATACCTGTGTGAGGCAGCTTCTCAACTTTAAAACAATCAAGTCCAACAACAGATCGAGACTCCTTGATGTTGATAGTGAGATGCGCGTCAGTTTGTCCAAAATTCGCCCTCGTACTGAGAAACTATGTAAATTACATCAGTCCCCGGTATCTAACTGATCAGGAAGCACGTAACATTTGAACATTGGTAACATTGGCAAGTTACTGTGACGTATTGTCATGAAATCGTTGGATATCATATGATAACGGCGACAAACTTTCTAAATTTCTCACCATTGTAATCTATTTAACAAAATTTAATTCACATCTTACACATTGTTTCTTTTCTTTATTTTCATTTTAATACATAACTTTTATTTTGCTATTACTGTCATCATCATCAATTCATTTTGTTATTTATACATTTAGAAAACAATCTAATCATCAAAAATACCTGCATTCACTCTTTCTTTTCCCTTTTATTCAAGGCGGCGAAATTGCCCTAACCGGTTAAAAGCGCCCTTTTTCCACGTCGTCTTCATGGTTTTTCTGTGAGTTTAATTTTTTAAATTTATGTACATTTTGGGGATAGGGTTTCGAGCTTTTTTTATAGCTTGCTATGTGTAAATGATTTTTACTTTGAATGTTTAAACTGATATTTTATTTTTTTTGGAGTTTGGAAAATTGGGGCAAGTTTTATATAAAGAGAAGCAAGTAGTTTGAATGTTTTGCAAGTGGACAAATTTAAACAACATGGACTAGAAAATGTTGTTAGACTTTTGCTGAATAATTTTTTATTGAAAAAAATTATAACTTTTTTTGAAGTTCTGTTAAATAACAAATTATACAAAAACAGCTGAAATGCAACGATTGTTTTCCCTATGGAAAACTGTTGTTTTGGAAATGATTGAAAAGAGGTGGGCAACGAAGCGAAGGAGAGTCGATAGAGTCCCCCCCCCGAACGACCAATTTGGGAGGAAAGAAAAGGGAGAGGATTGGGACCCGTCGTCGACGGGGATCAAGGGGAGTCGAACCCAGGAACTCGAGCGGAAGAGGGAGGACCAGCTGGAAGCCAACCAGAACTCTACCAAGTAACCGATAAACGGTTTAGGACCAAAATGTCCAGAATATGGGTTTCTTTAAGAGGGGTAGAGGTCATGCGTAGTAATTATAGCCATTTACACAACGTCAATAGTCATTGCTTAGGCTCGCCAGTAATCAAAATTCATTAATTTTGAATAAAAAAGCAAGGCCTGTTGATGAGATGAAAATTATCTTTGAAGAGTGAAACCCCCTAAACAACCCCGAACAGATACGATCCTATTGGTACAATTGAAGGAGAGTTGTTGAGTCATGCTACTTCCCCAAACAAGCAAATAAATTTAAAATCGCATTTTTTAAATTCAAACGCTCAAAAAGCTTTCTAACTGGTGGAGATTAGCGCCGTGTCAAATAGGTTTATCGATCTTCATGGAAGATCAACTTTTTATTAGGATCGTTTTGGGTTTATGCATATAAGCATTTTTTTAGAAGTTTTTTTTATTAATTTAAATAATTATGGGTTTAAAAAGGGCTTGCTTTGTTTATCGCATTATTTCTTTGTATGAAATATGTTAGGACTGGTGTAATAATTTTCACAAAGTTAAATTTGGACGTTAGTTTTTTTTTTTTGGGACAAGTGTGTGGTAATCCCACTGTCGTTTTTTTTTGAAGGTTTTTTTGTAGTTTTTTTTTTATGATTATGTTTAGTTGGCAGTTATGTGTTTTCTTTGCTGCAGTAGTTTTTTGGGTTTTGAATGTTGAATTTATTTTTAAGTTCAAATAACAAATTTTTCTTTTTGGTTTTAAAAATTTTTAGATTTTTTTCGTTTTCGGGTTTTTTTTGGGTTCCATGAGTAAGGGCTTCTAAAGAGAATTTAGATTTGGTGAGAGAAGAGGTGTGCCAAGTTATTTTTGTTGTTGACAATGTTTTTGAAATATACATCGTTTTTAAAGGCTGCGTTTGAAAAAGCGTCCTAATTTGGGTTGAAGCATTTTTGTTCTGTCGATTTTTTTGACGGAAAAGTAATATAATTTTACTAAGTGATTGAAAAGTCGGTAGAATATCTTGCATGTACTGATATGTACAGTGTGGAAAGAAAAAATGTTGTTATAGACGATAAACCTTTTGATTCCTGGGAAGTCGCTACAATGGCGTCTATGCGATGATTTTGAAGATAAATTTTGGTCACTATAGGCGTTATTACAGGAATTTTTGCTGTCAAAGTGTGTGTGTTATAGCTATAGGCTAGAGAATCTTGAAGTTTAGGTCAAATTGGAGGGGCCGAGATTCCTTCAGGGTTTTGTTTCAGGAGCGGGTTTTGGGGCCTAAGTCGGAGTATAGTGGAGAAGATTTATGGTGATGTTTTTACTGTACAAAATTTTTTGGTTTGCGGTTTTTTTTTTGTTGGTGGATTTTCTCTAAGTAGATTCCCATTATGCCGAATGTGAATGCCGGGAAAGGGCCAGAAAAAAATTTTTGGTTAACAGCGGGGAAATTTTTAGGCTCAAGTTTTCATGTAAATAGTTGTTATTTTATTTAGGTTTTTTTGTTGTATGGGAAATTTGTTATTCGCTGGAAGTTTTTTTTCCATTGTTTTATGAGGTAGTTTTGTGAATATAAAATGATAGTTATTTTTTTTGTGTTTATGTTATGCACTTTTTGAGTATTTCACTAGCTGTTGAATGTTTTTAGATAATTGCAATTGTGAAGTTTTTTTAAGTATTTTAATTTTTTATTTTGTGCATTGTTGGGGTTTTTTGTGTTCTTTAGAATGTTTAATAGTCATTTTCGGGGTTTTTTTTTTGTTTATGTTTTGATTTTATACAGGAGGGCCCAAATGGATAATTTTAATTAGAAGTTATATGAGCTGTATGCGGTGGTTTGTGCTGAAAGATTGCTTTTTTAGTTATTTGGTTGATTTTTCTTTTGTGATGGCCAATGGACATACTATTTACTTTGAAATTTTTTATTGGCATATCACGGGGTTTGTGCTGAAAGATTGCGTTTTTTGTTATTTGGTTTAATTCCGTATGATGTCCAGTGGACTATACTTTAGGTTTAGGTAGTATATCACGAAGGGGAATGTTACTTTGTTGTTTGGGATCTGTTTTACAAGTTGTGGGGCGTGGGTTTACGAATTGTGTTTCCCGGTTTTGTGTGGTTGTTTTAATTTTACGGGGTTCTTTGTTTTGGTGGTAAACTTTCGGTGGGTTTATCTGGATTTTTATGCGCTGGATGATGGTTTTTTGTTAGTTTTTAATGTTTTTTTCGGATTTTTCTGTGGATTTTAATTTTTTATTTTTTTTCTTGTGGAAAGTCTGTTAGGGGGGTGCGCGCCTTGGTAGATGGTTTATTGTGTTTCGGTTTGGAGTGTTTGGTTCTTTCGGAAAAATCTTGTTTGGGGATTATTATGTAGGTTTTTTAGGCTTATTATATTATATTATATTATATTATTAATTATATTTAGGGGTTAGCAAAATATATTTTAAATTTTAGTTTAATTTTTTTTTTGGACATTCTGTAGGGTGTTTGGCCCATGTTTCTTTTTTGGGTAGGGTTTGGGGGTTTTTACTATGGGTTTTACAAGGTTTATCATTTCAGTTTTGTTTTTTATATGTGATGAAGATAAAAAGGGGTTTTAAATTGGGGGTGGAAAGCTTTATGCTTTAAAGTGGTGTTGTTGGGGTAATTGTTTATAAGTTTGTTGGTAGAGCAAGGTTCACGTTAGGTGTTTTTGAGTTTAAATTAAATGATTCAGTTTTTGTTTCTTTAAAATTTGGAATTGGGAGTTTTGTAATTTTTTTTTTTATTTGTTTTTTATTTGATTCACTGATGGTATTGTTTTTTTCTGTATTGCCAGTTTTGGAGAATCGTGTTATAAATTTTGTTTTTTGTTGTGAACAATCTTTATTACTCTGTATTTTTTACTGTCTGGCTTAAAATTGAATTTTTAAAGCTGAAAATTGCCAAGTTTTAAATTTATGACGTATGTTGTAGTGGTATGACAAATGTTGAGTTTTCAGTTGTGATGTCCTTGAAGGTTACTTGCAAATTTGGGTTTTAAAAAAAATAAGTGAATGGGCTCGAAAGCGGGGGACACGATTCTCTCCCGAAAAAAACTCAGTGCTTCACTTTTGCCGTCTTCAAGGAATCCAAAATGACCCACAACACGTTTAAAAAATGTAGAAATTCTATTCAAAACAAATGTCCGTCTTCTCGGATGGTGTTTGACAAAAAGCTAAAAATTTGGGAAAAACCACGTTGTTGAGTTACGCAAAAATGCATGTTGAAAATCAACATATTGAAAAATTTTCAGTAATACATCGTGGGGGCAGATAGGACTTTCATGTTTTAGAATTTACGGATCTTAGTTTGCTCCAAGAGGACTAGGTGTTCGTATATCTTCAGCAAGAACAAACCCTTAAATTCTAGACACGTCCACCATTGTGGTCTTTGTATTGCTCTTGGTGCATTTCGAACAAGCCCGGTAGCAGCTTGTATGCCCAGTAGGTGTTTTTTTTTTTCCCCTTTGCAGAACGGAGAAACCTCTTTAGGGTACGTATGAATGAAAATTTAAAGCTTGCCTAACCATCCAGCAAATCGGAAGTTTTTAACACGACATATGTCAGACCCCTTTGATAACAAACCCCAAGGATCTTTCCAAGGGATTAAGATGTAAAAATTTGGAATTTTTAGAATTTCTCTTCCAAAAGTTTTTTAAAATTTTTTATTACAATAACCCGCCCTGGTTTACACCAGAGCCCCCTTATTATATTTGACCTTTGTCGTTTTTGAAAAAACTCTACTCGATAGTGTATTTAAAATTAACTTTTGAAAGATTTTCCATGAAAATCAAAGGTTTTTCTTTGGATTTACAGAGGTCCAAAATTGACAAAGGTTTGGGAAATGCCTTTTTTTGCTCACCTTTAAATGAACTTTCAGGCCCCAAACGACGGTTTCAGTTTTTACTGCAGAGTTATTTGCCATCCCTGAAGCTTTAAATACATTTTACGCTGTCGTTGGGAGAAACCTTTTTTGTTCAGAAGTTAAGTTCACTTAAGCTATAAAAATCATTTTATTTAAGTATCATTTGGTACAAGACATCCAATTCTATTAGAAAAACTAACCTCTAAGGGATATTAATAGAGTTTTGGGATACCCGGACAGTGGGCATAGGGAAATGAACACGCTGTGGGCTGCTAAAGGAAGCTCCCCGCGCGCGACGTTTATTTTAATCTAGTTCCCCTTCCAGAGTCAAAGTGGATACAAGCAAAGATTGTTGGATTTGCGACAAGCATCGTGGATGTGTTGCAAAATAACAAATTTATAGTGTGAGCCCACATTGACTAACAAAAAATTGTCACCTAGTCCGACTCTCACGTAGAGAAGAGGTGGTATTTTCTAGAATTGTAAGGCCATACTCGCCAAACAGGATATCTCTTAACCAGAGAAAAGGGTTTTTCCCCTATGTGACACAGTGATGTCCCCTTTTAAACCCTGCATATATGCTAGCAGAATGTGCCAAATAATGCATTTCGCACGCAATTTTGATCTCTCCCCAACATATGAAAAACTTCTATCATATGAAACGGCGACAAACTTTCTAAATTTCTCCCTTTTTAATCTATTTAACAAAATTAATTTACACTTACACATTTGTTTTTTTTTCTTTATTTTCATTTACATACATAACTTTTATTTGCTATTTCTTTCATCATCAATTATTTTGTTATTTATACACTTTGAAAACAATCTAATCATCAAACATACCTGCTTTACTCTTTCATTTTCCTTTTATTACAGGCGGCGCAATTGACCTAACCGGTTGAAACGCCCCAGTTTTTCAGTCGTCGCGTACGTTGTGTATACTTTTTGTTGCAGTTTTTCTAGGTCATGGACTAAAAGGGTAACGGGGGGAAAGACCGTGGGGAAAGAGGGTGGCTGGGTTTGTACCAGAGCTCATCGACTCACTTTTTACGAGGGCCTTGCTGTTGGGGGTTTTTGAATTTTGGAAATTCAGTGACCAAGAGTGTTAGTTTTTGCATTTTTTATGACCTTATTTTGTTTAATTTATTCAATGGTGTTTTGTATTTTTTTTTGAAAATTAGGGTTTTAAGTTTGTAAAATTGTTTTATTGACTGTTTGCAATTTTTTTTTTTTTTAAAAAGAAAAGTATTTTTTTATATTTGATTTTTCTAAAGGTCATTTAATTTTTTTTTTAGATTTTTGTATTGGGTGGTAAAGGCCCCAAGGGGTGTAGGCTATTTTAAACCCTTTGAAAAATATATTTTCAATAGGGAAATTTGCTATCAACTCTTTTTTCTAGTTTTGCAAAAATAATATTTGCATGTCAACTTTAATTATAACTGGAAAATTAATTTTCCCACTGCCGTTTTAATTTCTTTAATTTTAAATTAAGGTATATTTCATTAGAAACCCAAATTTTTAATTTTAATTAACATTGTTAGTTGGAACATCTTCACAAACTGGAGATTTTTCTAGAGCTTCGGGGCAGGTTCAAGGTTTTAAAACCCAGGTTGAAGTTTTTTTTGCGGGGAAAACAGTCGACCAAGCACGTAGTTACCAGAGATAATTGTTTCATAGAAAGAGTGAAAAGGCGAGATCTCGCTGGGACAGTTGTCTGAGTCAGATAAAGGACTTGCCATGTAGTAGGCTGGCTTGGAGAGTTCAGTCCAGGAGATTAGTCAGCAACCCCCGTGTTGGGCCTATTTTCTGATTTAATTCATTCGGGTATTGCAATGGAGCGGGTTGGAGCTATTTTTAGGACCTATAATAAGGGGTCGAGTTAACTTGATTCCTACCCCCAAAGGGCATAAGCCCACGCATTTTTTAGGGGTTTGAGGGATCTCAAGTTGAGTAGGACAGAGATTAATTGGGCCCAGTTCCGGGAACCTAAAAGGGGCGATGACTGTGTTATGAGAGACCATGGTGGTTTTTCAAGGAAGCGAGGCCATCTCAAGCAGTGGGGTTTGTGGGGACCTTGGGGCGTATTCGGTTTGTGGCCCCGAGGGTGTATAAGCGAACATGGAGGCTCTGACGAGTGCCATTGCGGAGATGTGGTCGCGTTGAAAATTTTTATAGGGGCACATTCGGAGTAGTTCCCAAAACGGTTTTTAGGGAAAAGGTTGGTGTTTAGTGTAAAAGGGAGTCTAAGAGGGATTTATGCAAATTGTGCAGTTTTTTAAAGTTAAAAAATTCGTGAAAATGTCACTGCTACATCGTTTCATGTACGGTAAAAATAAAATTGTATAGTTTTTACGCCAATAGTTATCAAAGTGTCATGTTAAATCTGTTTCATGTAGGTGAAAAAAATTTAATTGTTTTTTTTCCTTTTTAAATTTTTATTGCCAACGGCAATTAAAACAAACGTTATGTCACAACAGTGAGTGCAGTACAATAATTGTACGTTATCCTAACCAACACGGTCCAAGGACAGCAACAAAAAATTTTCACGTTTATAAAACCGTCAATAATTAAAGAACAATTAATTCTTCAACGCATCTAACATTAAATAGGGAAGTATACCCATTTATGTGAATAATAAATTGAACTACGAGATACCGTCAAAGGGGGACCAATCGTGTGGCAGAGGGGATCCTGACAGCCCGGATCGACGCCCCTAGTACCTGCTACAACAAAGCCCTCCCATATCGCTTGTACCCATCAAGCAGCAATATATCCCTTGTGCATCAAGACAGGATTTCAAAAGTGAATTGTGCGCTAAAAAAAATCTAATACATCATCTCATCGTAAAATCAACAACAATAAACGGATTATAAAAACAACGGAGAAGGATAAGTACCGTCATAAGACAGTTTTTTTTTTTTTTAATTATAGTTGTTTTATTTGTATTTAAAGGAAATATCATAACAGTCATAAATGTTTTTTAGTTTTTAAAGCAACAGATAGGAAAAAAAAAGAGTCGTAGATAGGTAGGTTTGGGGTAGTACCTATTTTTATCACATTTTTCAAAATGTTAAAAAGGAACCAGGCATTGTTCAAACATTAAGCAGTATCTTGTGTTTGGTTTTCCCAACAACCATTACTCATACCTAGGCTATAGGCATTTTGCCGGGGCGCGAGGCTGAGGCGTCAAGGGACAACTCCCCTCCCCAGGACAGTTTAAGGTAGGAGCTGGAGTTAGATTTTAAGTGATTTCCCTTTAATTTCTAATTTTGTGTGAGGTTTTATTGTTAATTTTAATTCTAAATTTATCTTGTGCGAACTAAGAGCTAGATAATTTCTAGGAGTTTTTGGGGGAATATTCCCAGCCGGGCAAGCAGAATAAATTCCCCCATACCCACATTGGTCTATGGAAGTCTAATACGATTTTGAGTGTGGGGTGTTTCAAGGGGGGGTTATGTTTTGATTTTAAGATGGTAGGGTTTGGTATGGGTCTTAATGGACGGAGAAGATGGATTTGGAAAAGGATGTACCTGCTAGGCGGAAAATTGCTGGGGGGATTTTTAGTACTTTGGGGGTTTTTTGTTCAGAAGGGTTGAAGATATGTTTCCTGTGGAAGGGGGGAAGAAGATGATGAAGATGTGTTTTTTCGATGGGAAGACTAAAAAGATAGTTCTAATTTTGGAGTTATGTCAAGATTTAAGATGTATTGTTTGGGAAAGGGCTGTGAAACCTTTGGGGGATCACTGTTTCAAGTCTGTCGACTTTGGTAACTGGGGGGGGTGTCAGAAACGTTTGGGTTTAGGTTTTTTTGTGAGTTTATATTTAAATTTTAAATACATGGGATACTGGTTTCGAGCTTGTTTTTAAATTGCATGATGTAAAATGATGTTTTTTGAATGTTTAAACTGATTTTATTTGTTTTGGAGCTTGGAGAATGTGGGGGGAAGTTTTTACCCAAGAGAAGCAAGTAGCTTGAATGTTTTGGGCCAAATTTCCCCAAAAAAATTTTTTTTTTTTAAGTTTTTTTTTCGGAAAAAAATTATTAAAAAAAACCCATGG
>JAMZAV010013025.1:0-16287 GCA_024449915.1 Sweltsa coloradensis | reverse complement strand
AGAAGGAAAATGGGGGAGAAAAACAGGGGTTTTAAAAAAGGGGAAGGGGGGTTTTTAGAGGGGAGGGTTTGGGGAGCCCTTGACCGAAAATGGTTGCCTTTTTTTTAAAAAATCCCTTATACAAAAAAATTTACAAAATTAAAAAAAAACAAAAATTAAAAAACCCCAAACTCTTTTTCCCCCCCCACTTATTAGAAAACTTGCTCTTCTCCACTTCCCCTTGACCAAACCGGCCCCCCCCTCCCAACAGCGAAAATTATTGGCAGTGGGCTGGCCAAAGACTGCCAAACTGCACTGCCCCACGTTTGCCTTCTAGGGGGTTTTGTGCCGAACCCGACGATAAAATTTGACTCTCCGCAAAAAAATAAAAGCCCAAAACAAACTCTCCTTCAACAGCAATCAACTGCAAAATCCATTCCGTTAAAGTAAATTTTTTTTTCAAAATTTTCCTTTAAATCTGTTATCTTTTTTACTTATTAATTTTACTCTTTGAGAATCGGATATGACAAATTAAAATTTAAAAAAAAAAATTATTCGGGTTTTTTTGGGAAAATTTATTATCCTTTTTTGCCAAAATTTACTTTGAAAAAAATATCCCTTTGCCTACTCGATTAGAATCCTCGGCAATCAGCGGACTGGGGATGTTTTTTTAAAAATCTAGGCCTATTACCTCGTGATTTTTTTATTTTGGTGGTTTTCCCCGTTTTGCGGAAAAAAAATTACTTGTTTTGGTATATCATCCAGCCCACCATTTTATTCAAAACGCAAAAAATGAAATCTAAAACTAAAATTTCAAAATTTTCCCCTGCGGCGCTATATTTTGGCCCCCGTGCTTGGTCCCTTTCCCACAATTTTCTGGAACCCGGGTTTTTTTCCCCCGTGGTCAATTTTGGAAACCCTATTCAAAATTTTTTAAAAAACCCCCTGTATACACCCCTGTAACCTCCCACCCTTTTAAAAAGTAGGCCTAACAACTAATCCGTTTTAAAAAAACGTTTTGAGATCTTTTTAAACCATTTCATCTCTGTAAAAATTATTTTTGTCTTGGGTTTTGCCCCATGGGTTTCTATTAGCGCACGAAACAGTAAAATAATAAAGTGTCCCTTTCACAATTTTTGCAAATTAAACTTTTTTTAAAATTTTAGGGCCATGCTAATCTTTATTCAATTCCAATGGTGAACCTCGCCTACGCACTCCCCGGCAAAAACCCGGCAATTATACTTCAAGAAAACACTTTACCTTGAAATCACTATATAAAAACCGGACCCCAAAATTATATTTTTTCATAACTTGTGGCCGGTAACCCTATTCGAAACTCGCAACCCCCCGGGTCCCCAGGAAGTTTTTTGCGTTGGGGTCACTGTTGCCTGATAAAAGGCAGGGAACTCACTGTAGTGTTTTTAAAGGGAATTTTTTGTAAAGAACCGACTCCCAAATGTGTCGCGAGGCGCATAAAAAATCTCCTCTTTTGGGCTGTTTACATAGAGGCTGGGGAGTTCCCCGCAAAAGTATGTTCGAAAGACCTAGGGGTGGTTGTCGAATGTTTAAAAAAGTTAGAAATTTATCACTGAAAATATTAGGTCAGATCCCGGGCTATATTATTTTATGACATGATTACCAGGGACACCCAAATAAAAAGGTCGTTCAAAATGTTTACTCAAGAAACCCCCCTCGAACGCCAGACATGGGAGTACCACTAGGAAACAAAAAGTAAACAAAAAATTACTGCTAACCCCCGCGGCCAACCATTTATCTTTTAAAAACTTAAAATGTCTCTACCATTGATTAGATTAATAATTGATGATGTGAAGAATATAAATAATTTAGTTACAGGGAAAAATAAAATTCCGGGGGATTATTTAAGCCTTTTTTAAAAAATATTTAAGGCTGAATTTTGTAAGTAACATTGTGATCACGGGGAAAATTGGGAACAACCCTGAAGGGAATCATGCCATAAAGGTCAAACTATGGCACGAGCCTACTCACGCGTCTTCTAACGTAGAAATAATTTTTTCAAACACGATGTTTTTTTATATTTTTGGTGAATATTTTAATCTCGACATGAATAACATCAAATACATAAATCAAAGGTGTTGATCTTTATTTTGTTATATTTAAATGGTCAACCTCTTTCGGGCCATAATTTATTCACGTCCCTTCCCCGGAACCACACTGCTGCGAGACGACACTGAAAAAATGGCCATAACTACTTAGCACCCCCGCACTTGGGCCCAGCCAGCTTGCCTTGCGTAATCCCGATAACCGATTAAAGATGGAATCGCCACACACGCCCACCCCCAAACCACAAAAAAAAAAACGCTCCAAATATTTTTTAAAAGTATTTTCCCAAAACAAACATCAGGTGAAATTTGTGTAAATTTAATTTATAGCAAAGGATGAAGGTAGAAAGTTAAAGAACATTTTCTAAGCAAAATGCTAGCAAAACAAATGACTTAGGGATTAACTATTGGGGCGAAAACAGATTATATAATTTAACGATTTCTTAAACCAACTTTTGTCCTTTCTTATAATCCAATTTTAGCAAAATTTCCTCTAAAACTTTACAATAAAAAAAAAAAACCCCCCCAGCAAAAAGGCGTTAAGTATGTTTTTAATCTTCTAATAAAAAAAAAAAAATCACAAGATAAAAACGGGGTAAAACAAAGATTAACCCTTGATGAATATTTTGAAATAAAACTGTTTTTTGGATTTACAAATTTTTTTTAAAGAAATAAAAAGCATTTTGGAAAATTTGGAAAAACGTAAAATTGGAAAATTTATAAAAAATTTTTGATTTCGAAACGAAATTTTCTGAAAAAGTGGATTGCAAATAATACCCCCAGGGGAAATTTATTTTGGGGATTTTATTACCAAACTATCAAAGGGGTGCTATTTGAGTTTCGTTGTGATAACGCAAAATTGATAAAAACTTTTTAGAAAAACTATCGCAATTGTAAAATGACAAAATTTTTTCGGCTGATAAAATTGCATTTGGAAACCTTACGCCCTCAAAAAAGTATAATTTTTGGAGTGTGCTTTTCTTTTGGAATCATGATTGTAAAGTTTCGTTGACATTGGTTAATATTTTCTACCTCAAAAAAAATGCATAGGTCTTGGCGCGCTCCAAATGTACACAACTTTGGCAACCTATAAGGCCCCAGAGTCGCGCCCTAAAAGACGACAAAAGGGGATATTAACAAAAATGGCCCAAAAAAAATTTAAATTAATGAATTGATCTAAAAATTTTGAGGAGAAAAATAGTGTTGTACATGATTTCAAACGCAGGGGCCCATAATATTTGATGAAACCTATTTTTTGAAAACATGGACAACAGATCATTAAGAATTTTAGCCAGGAAAGTAGGACTTTTTCAAGAATGTGTGGAATCTACAATTAGTAGCAAAATTAAAATTTGCCAAGCAATAATAACTCCGCATTTTGACTATTGAAGTTCTATTTTATTCTTACTCAATAAAAATGACATAACACGGATTCAAAAGCTACAAAATAAAGTAATGCGGTGTATACTATGGGTATCTTGACGAACATCTATTGGTGAGATGTGCGAAGCGTTAGGATGGCTGAAAAGTCAAACAAGAATTTTTTTTAAACACACTAACTTTCTTGTTTAAAATCTCGAAAGGAATAGGGCCAGGATACTTATGTAGAAAGTTAATAAACATAAAAGAAAATAACACTAGATAGATAACACTACACTAGAAATGGGAAAAATATGATCATTCAAAGAAATAGCACTAAATTTGGAAAAAAAATATTTTTGCAAAAGGGATGAGAATATTTAATAGGTTACCGTTAGAAGTTAGAAAAGTGCAAGAGATAAACAGATTTAGAGTTTATTGCTGTAAGATTGTTAAGGATGCGATGGAATAGAGATGTTACTGGGACTGAGGATTTCTGGACTAAACCAAGTTAATGTGATAAAATGAAAATGTGAGATGGCCACAGGTAACCTATCTATAGTGGTCATCTCAAATACCTAATATGAGACAGAAATTGTTCATTACAGTGTTCTATTCTTAGTCTAACATCTGTAGAACGTAGTATTGTAGGATATCTTAAGAAAGTGACTTGCTTATTATTTTAATATTAGTGTAGCTGCCTAGTTAGTTGAAAAGTTGATAATGTAAATTGTGAACATTTTAATGCTTTGAATGATTCAATGTAAATGGCAGACGCACAGTCTGGTCCATTGAGGACTGAATTTAATGAATATGTGTAAAGTAAATTGTATAATTTCTGCTTGTGTATGTGTATGTAAAAATAGCAAAATGCTAAATAAAGATTTCTACTACTACTACTACTACTACTACTACTACTACTACTACTACTACTACTACTACTACTACTACTACTACTACTACTACTACTACTACTACTACTACTATTGTATTTATATGAACATGGTCAATTCCTGTGGATGCAACTATCATATAGTGATCGCTAATCTTTGTTGTATATACCGCTGTTTTGACATCTAGGTCAATACCTCGGATGTAAACATGGTCTATACAGGTACTGCTAAGCCTATTATTAACTATTTCCTCTCGCGTTGCTGCAGTGACACACTGTACAAACCCACTAGTTGCTAAACACGCTTGATACAACTGAACTCTGACATCATTATGATCGAGTACATCAATATTTGAATCACCAATATATATTTTGCATCCAATAGTTTTCTATTTCGTTAATAAACTCTAATTTTGTATTGTAATCAGGAGGTCTATATACACATGACAGTGATATAACCCTTCCTGCTCCTATAATCAGGTTACCACAAATCCCTTCAAAACTATGAAATAATACATCTTCTATGTCAAACCTCACAGTTTTGCTAACAAATAGTATTAATCCACCCCCTCTCTTACTAAGTCGTAGTTTACAATAACGATTATAACCATCTATTTGATACACTGAGCTTTCTTCTAAAACATTAACTTCACTTAAGACTAATATATGGAATTTATTTTTCTGGTTTTGCAATACTACGAGTAGTTCGTCCCAATTTTTCCTTATAGATCAAATATTTAAGTGGAAAACAATTATACCTTTACAATTTTCTTTGCACCAATCGTCCAGACTGTCCGTAGTTTCACATGTCCAATCAACACCTTCAAGATCGTCTTGAGACCGTGAGTCCATATAGATTGTACAGCCTGTTTACTTCAGTTGATCAATGTCCCCTGCTCTCTTTATCTTGACCACAACCGTTGACTGCTCGTCTTTACGTGCACAAATTATCCCTCGTCGGAACCAGACAAATTTTGTACCCAACAACCTTTGGGCCCTTTTGCTTGACCTGCCAAAATAAATTGCGGAAATAGGGAGAAAGATGTTCGTTAATAAAAATATTCAAGTCCTTTTCTTTTGGTACTCCCTGAATGACGTCGCTGTTTTTTTACGGGCAGTCGCCGGGCTGCTAATATCTTGTCGCGTATAATATATATATAATATATATAATAATAATAATAATAAAATAAAATAATAATAATAATAATAATAATAATAATAATAATAATAATAATAATAATAATAATAATAATAATATAATAAGTATTAGTTTTTAGTATTTATACCATTATTTTGTAGTTTTATATCGTTGTCTAGACCTAGGCTGTAAATTGCATTGAAACAGTTGAATTTTGTTAATTTTTGACAGTTAGTGGTAGGCATATATTCATTTAGAGGCATTATTTGTAACTTCAGCAAGGTAATATATCTAAAATAGTATAATATTTAGCATTTTACGTAAGCACCGTCAATTATTTTGCAGAATCGAGAAGATTGAAGTCTTCTAAATTCGTCAAATAAGAAAAGATTTATCAAAACGAAAAGGCAATGAGGTTGAGAAGCGAAGACCTCATCACCGCCCTGAAATTGATGAATCATTGAGAAAAGTGTTTTTTTAATTCTTTTTAAGTGCATTGACTTTATAAACAATAACAAATAATAGGTGACTTTCACAGATAGTAGAATAATTTATCTAGAACAAGGAAAGTAGGGAATAACAGACAATGGAAGTTTCTGCGGTGAATTCACTTCAGACCACCAAAGCTGGAAAAATGAGGCAGCGCATCAAATGGACAGAAGATATGAACATGTGTGTGTGTGATGCGTAGCTTTTATAGGGTAACGTTATTAGAGACTGTTTTAATAGGTTATCGACAAGAGCTCCATAGAGAGTTTATACGTGAATATCCATTGTTAGGAGTAAGTGCGCAGAGAATAGCCGACCAAAGAAGAATTATAGTTAAAAATAAAATGTTACCAGTAAACATATTAACTAGAATAAGACGCGAAGTGAAAGACGAACTACAAGCACATCAAGATGATAACGGCGCTACATCGACAGAGGACAGCGAAGAAGAAGACCAGTTGATACCAGAACTACTAGAACTTCCAGAATTACCTGTCATGCCATACCTGCTACAACTTCCAGATCTACAAGTTATTCCAGAAATTCCAGACCAACCAGAACGTCCAGACATACCAGAACGTCTAGACCTACCAGAACGTCCGGACCTACCAGAACAACCAGACCTACCAGAACGTCCAGAACCACTAGAAATGCCAAACCATTCAAGAAGATCAAGACACCCAGAACGACTAGACGATCAAACACAAGAGGTAGATATGAATAACACATTAGAAAATACACCTGACATTATCCATCTAAAGAACATCCTAGCTTTAGCATTTGCAACAGCCATGTCAGAGTTTGCGCACGTAGAACCAAACAAAAGACCATACATACCTAAACCCAAGCATTCAAAGGAAATGAAGACAGCGGTACACATAATGAACACAAATATTTTATCAGCATACACACAAGACGAACTATCATTTGCAGACGTTCATGCGGCAATTTACTGTGCAGCTGTAGCAGTGATTAGGTACTTGGGCTTAAAGGTAAAATCTGCTACCTCTTCAAAGACAAAACAAGAGAAGAAAATTCCGAAATGGGAACAGCGACTAATTGGGAGAATCGATGAGTTTAGGAAAGATATCGATAGACTGGAACAATTGCGAATGGGTAATCGATCTAAAAATGTGGTACTCTACTGCCAAAATATATTTGAAAGAATCAAGGTTCACACAAAGCATGAAACACTGAACGAATTCATTCACGAATATTTGGATACACTTAAACAAAAAGTAAGTGCTCTTGCTAAGAGATTAAAAAGATATAGAGAATGTAGCATTAGAAAAGAACAAAACCGAATGTTCAAAGAAAAGGAAAAACAGTTTTACGAATAATAATAATAATAATAATAATAATAAAAAAAAAATCAAGACATTTTGATGTTCCTTAACATTGACATCACATCTGGCGAGGTTGGCATTATAAACAGCTGGAACTTTGGACACATCATTACCAACAAGGCAAAAAAATCGTGATTACTGAAAATCATTATTTCGCTAAAATTCTGACTGTGGGACGAACTACTTTATTCACAGCAAATAAAATGTTGATTTATGTGATAACATATCACGATAACATGACCAAATACGGTAGGCCCTACCTAATGCTAGTTGTGTGTAAAATGTCAACGTTGGCGTCCGTGCTCTCGCTTGATCTTGATGGCCGCCAGCTTATCTGGTTCAACCTATACATACAAGAAGCGACTAAAATCTATCCTCAAGACGCAACTAAACGGTAAAAGCAAGATCACAGCAATAAATACATATGCTATACCAGTACTGACATATTCATTCGGAATCATTAAATGGACGCAGACAGACATCCACGCGTTGGAAATATTAACTCGTACTACACTTACCAAACACAGAATGCATCATCCTAAATCAGCAATAGAGAGATTGACACTTCTAAGAGAACAAGGCGGACGAGGCCTAATCGATCTGAACAACTTACATTTTAAACAACTAGACATTTTAAGAAAATATTTTTTTACAAAGAGCAACCAATCAACACTGCATAGGGCTGTGGTGCTAGCTGACAAATCATAACTCCACTCAATCTAGCAAACGAAAATGTCAATCTACAAGGGAAACTCATAACTGACGATTCAAAAGAGTAACGTCTCTCAAAAAAGACCCTACACATGAGACATTATGATGAACTACACAAAGGTCACGTAGATATTAAAGCATCAAATAGGTGGTTAAACAACGGGGAACTATTTGGAGAAACAGAAGGTTTTATGCTGGCTATTCAAGACTGAGTGATTGCAACGAAAAATTATAAAAAATACATTATACAAGATGCGACAGTAAACGAACAATGTAGAAAATGTAGTGTAAGGGGTGAAACAATCGAACACATCATATCCGGGTGCCAGTCACTATGTCAAATGGATACCTTCTACAGACATAACCAAGTAGCTAACATTATTCACCAAAAACTAGCAATCAAGTACAACCTCATTGATACTCACACACCTTACTACAAATACAAACCGGAGAAAGTACTAGATAGCAAAGATTTCAAATTATATTACGACCGCACAGTTATAATAGACCAAACTATACATCACAACAGACCGGATATAATTATAATTGACAAGAAGAAACAAGAAACTACCCTTATTGACGTTGCTGTCCCAATGTGCCATAACGTCGAGACTACATGGAAGAAAAAATTGACAAGTATAGTGAACTTGCAATTGAGATCAAGAAGATGTGGAAACAGAAAAAGGTAAATACAATCCCATTCGTAATATCGGCCAACGGCATCATACCAAAGAAGCTACATGAAAGCATTAAACAACTAGATCTTCCACCCAATGTTTATATTGAGACTCAAAAGGCAGTAATACTCCACACGTGTAGAATAGTTCGTAAATTTCTAAACTAAGAATGATACTTCGAGATTCCGAGACAGCTTCCATCCTGACATGGTTTTCGTGGTTTCCCATAGTCCGAAGAGCAAATGCTAGGACGGCGACGAGAAATCGGCCACGACCGTACACAGCAGAAAGAAAACATCGTCTAGGCCTACAAGCTATATTATAAATAAATTATTCAAATTAGAGTTAAGACAAAGTAATAATGTAGGTATGTAATATAGGTACACATGGAAGTACTTGACGTAAGTCCGTACAACATGTTAGCTCCGGTTTTGACCGAGTTTGTATGAAATACATCCAATAAAATAATAATTATAATAATAATATTTTTTTTTTTTTTTTTTATTGAAATACATATCTCATATACATTTTTTTTATCAAACAAGTTCGGCCATCCACAAGCTGTCCCCTGCTCTCTTTATCTTGACCACAACCGTTGACTGATCGTCTTTACGCGCACAAATTATCCCTCGTCGGAACCAGACAAATTGGTACCCAACAACCTTTGCCATCTGCTAGACCTGCCAAAATAAATTGCGGTTATCGACAAGAGCTCCATAGGGAGTTTGTTCGTGAATATCCATTTTTAGAAGTAAGTGAACAGAGAATAGCTGACCAAAGAAGAATTATAGTTAAAAATAAAATGTTACCAGTAAACATATTAAATAGAATAAAACGCGAAGTGAAGAACGAACTACAAGCGCATCAAGATGATAACGGCAATACATCAGCAGAGGACAGCGAAGAAGAAGACCACTTCATACCAGAGCTACTAGAACTACCAGAAATACCGGTATTGCCATACCTGCAAGAACTTTCAAATCTACCAGACACACCAGAACTTCCAGACCAACCAGAACGTCCAGACCTATCAGAACGTCCAGACCAACCAGAACATCCAGATAGAACATCCAGACCTACCAGTACATCCAGACCTACCAGAACGTCCAGGGCTAACAGAACGTCCAGAACCACTAGAAATACCAAACCAACCAAGATCAAGATACCCAGAACAACTAGACGATCAAACACAAGAGGTAGATATGCATAACACAATAGAAAATACACCTGACATGATCAATCTGAAGAACATCCTAGCTTAAGCATTTACAACAGCCATGTCAGAGTTTGCGCACATACAACCAAACAGAAGACCATACATACCTAAACCCAAGCATTCAAAGGAAATGAAGACAGCGGTACACATAATGAACACACATATTTTATCAGATTACACACAAGACGAACTATCATTTGCAGACGTTCATGCGGCAATTTATTGTGCCGCTGTAGCAGTGGTTAGATATTTAGGCTTAAAGGTAAAATCTGCATCTTCAAAGACAAAACAGGAGAAGAAAAGTATGAAATGGGAAAAGCGACTAGTTGGGAGAATCGTTGAGTTTAGGAGAGATATCGGTCGACTGGAACAATACCGAATGGATAATCGATCTAAAAATGTGATAAGATACTGCCAAAATATATTTGAAAGATTCAAGGTTCACACAAAGCATGAAACACTTAACAAATTCATTCACGAATATTTGGATACACTTAAACAAAAAGTAAGTGCTCTAGCTAAGAGATTAAAAAGATATAAAAAATGTAGTATTAGAAAAGAACAAAACCGAATGTTTAAAGAAAAGGAAAAACAGTTATACCAACAACTATCTAGTACCGAAGAAATAATAGGAAATGGAACACCAACTAAGATGGAGATAGAAGAGTTTTAGACAGGAATATGGGGTAACCCGGTAGCACACAACCAGGATGCACAATGGATTCAAGATGAAATAGCTAGGATGAGCGATATTAATGAGATGATATTCGAAGCAATAACTATTGATGAATTAAAGTCGACAATCAGTGCTACACATAGCTGGAAAGCACCAGGTAATGATAATATTCAAAATTTTTGGTATAAGAAATTCAATACTACTCACAATCAAATTTGAAAATGTCTCAACGAGTTTAGAAATGGAGTTAAAGAAATACCCAAATTCTTTACTGAAGGAGTAACCTTTCTCAAACCGAAGGATAATGACACGAAGAACCCAAGTAAATATCGGCCAATTACATGTCTACCAACTATATATAAAATATTGACTTCATGCATAACAAATAAAGTATATAATCATTGCGAAGAACACAATATCATGACCGAGGAACAAAAAGGATGCTGTAAAAACTCACAGGGATGTAAAGAACAACTTATTATCGACTCTACTGTAATGAATCAGGCACACAATAAGAAAAGGAATATTCACGTAAACTACATTGACAACAAGAAAGCCTTTGACTCAACACCACACACATGGCTTATTCAGATTTTACAAATATATAAAATCAACCCAGTAACTGTAAACTTTTTGAAGACAGTAATGGAGACATGGAGAACAACACTAAAACTAAATATGAAAAACCAGCAGATAACTACAGATCCAATACAAATTAAATGTGGCATTTTCCAAGGTGACTCATTAAGTGCATTATGGTTTTGTCTGTCATTAAACCCACTGTCGCATATGCTTAACGAATCAACATACGGATTTAAAATTAAGGACAATAATATGGTATGTCACACAATTTCCCACCTATTCTACATGGATGACCTAAAGTTGTATGCATCAAATTTTGCTCAACTTAACAGTCTAGTCAATACAACATTAGAATTTAGTCAAGATATCTGCATCAGCATCTGCATATCTGCATGCATAGACTAATGTAAGACGCTACATATCGAAAAAGGTAAGGTTACACAAGCAGAAGAGTTCCAGCTAGATGATGGAAATAGGATTGGAAAAATGGACGATAACGATGTATACAAATATTTAGGATTCTCACAAGCTGCCAGAATTGAACATAAAGTTATGAAAGCAAAATTGATAGATACATACAAGAAACGACTAAAGTCTATCCTCAAGACGCAACTAAACGGTAAAAACAAGATCACAGCAATAAATACATATGCTATACCAGTACTGACATATTCATTCGGAATCATTAAATGGACGCAGACAAACATCCACCCGTTGGAAATATTAACTCGTACTACACTTACCAAACACAGAATACATCATCCTAAATCAGCAATAGAGAGATTGACACTTCCAAGAGAAAAAGGAGGACGGGGCCTAATTGATCTGAACAACTTATATTATAAACAAATAGACATTTTAAGAAAATACTTTTTTACAAAGAGCAACTAAGCCACACTTCATAGGGCTGTGGTGCTAGCTGACAAATTATTAACAATTTAAACAAAAATTTAAACAAACAAATTATTAAAACAAACAACTAGCAAACGAAAATGTCAATCTACAAGGGAAACTCATAACTGACGCTTCAAAATTCACGTTACGTCTCTCAGAAAAGGCCCTACACAAGAGACATTAAGATGAACTACACAAAGGTCACGTAGATATTAAAGCATCAAATAGGTGGTTAAACAACGGGGAACTATTTGGAGAAACAGAAGGTTTTATGATGGCTATTCAAGACAGAGTGATTGGGACAAACAATTATAAAAAATACATAATACAAGATGCAACAGTAAACGATCAATGTAGAAAATGTAGTGCAAGGGGTGAAACAATCGAACACATCATATCCGGGTGCAAGTCACTATGTCAAACAGATTACCTCTACAGACATAACCAAGTAGCTAACATTATTCATCAAAAACTAGCAATCAAGTACAACCTCATTGACACACACACACCTTACTACAAATACAAACCAGAGAAAGTTCTAGATAGTAAAGATTACAAATTATAGTCCGACCGCACAGTTATAACAGACCAAACGATACATCACAACAGACCGGATTTAATAATAATTGACAAGAAGAAACAAGAAACTACCCTTATCGACGTTGCTATCCCAATGTGCCATAACGTCGAGACCACGTGGAAGAAAAAAATTGACAAGTATAGTGAACTTGCAATTGAGACCAAGAAGATATGGAAACAGAAAAAGGTAAATACAATCCCGTACGTAATATCGGCTAATGGCATCATACCGAAGAAGCTACATGAAAGCATTAAACAACTAGATCTTCAACCCAATGTATACATCAAGACTCAAAAGGCAGTTATACTCAACACGTGTAGAATAGTTCGTAAATTTCTAAACTAAGAATGATACTTCGAGATTTCGAGACAGCTTCCATCCTGACATGGTTTACGTGGTTTCCCATAGTCCGAAGAGCAAATGCTAGGATGGCGACGAGAAATCGGCCACGACCGTACACAGCAGAAAGAAAACATCATCTACAAACAATATTACAATTTATAAATGACTTATTTTAGTTAGAGTTAAGACAAAGTAATAATGTATGTAAGAGGTACACATGGAAGTACCTACTTGACGTAAGTCCGTACAACATGTTAGCTCCGGTTTTAACCGAGTTTGTATAAAATACATCCAATAAAATAATAATAATAATAATAATAATAAAATAATAATAATAATAATAATAATAATAATAATAATAATAATAATAATAATAATAATAATAATAATAATAATAATAATAATAATAATAATAATAATTTCTTGCTTGATGCTTTCACAGCCCGAAATATTAGAGAAATCAAATATTTTACGAGTCATTTCGCTGTGTTCGTTTTTTATTAAATTACCTGACGTTTCGATACGTCTGTGCGTATCATCATCTGAGGCAACACTGATAAACTTTACATTTGAGATTGTTTTTGTTGAATTCTTTTGCTTCTTCTTTGGCTCTGATTTTCATTGTCCAAAGAACTAGAAACATCTTGACTTCCTTGATGCTGTTGTGCTGTGCTGCTCTGCTGTGGTTGTGCAGTGGTGGTGGTG
Source organism: Sweltsa coloradensis (assembly GCA_024449915.1). NCBI lineage: Eukaryota > Metazoa > Arthropoda > Insecta > Plecoptera > Chloroperlidae > Sweltsa > Sweltsa coloradensis. Next base: position 2,620 of record JAMZAV010013025.1, on the reverse strand, counting down.
GTGGTGGTGGTGTTTTTGTTGTTGGCGTTGTTGTTGTTGTTGTTGTTGTTGTCGTTTTGAGAGTAGTTTCCCTATCATCGGACTCCATGTTTTGCTTAATTTATAACCACCAATATCCCCATTAAAATTATTGTGGTGCTTGGCAATTTCAATCGATTCTCTTATGAGTCGAGGAATAAGGTTTTCTTCTGTGCATAAAATTTTGGTATCTTCAAAAAGGATCTTGTGCGTGGGATCATTAGCATTTTCCACCACGTGTTTTGCTACTGCCGATAGGTCCTCTCTGTAGTGGTTGCAGTGCGCTCTATGTTCTTTAATTCTAGTCCCAATTGTACGACAGGTTTGTCCAATGTAGACCGAACCACATTTACAAGGGATTTCATAAACACCACTAGATTGAAAAGGAATTTTATCTTTAACTGGCAACATACAATTTTGAATTTTCTTCCACGGTTTGAATATTGTTTGAATTTGTTGTTTCTGGAGGAGTCTACCAATTCTATCAGTTGTGAACTTTTTTTTTTTTTTTTTTTTTTTTAGCCATATTACCTTACGTAAAGTTAAGACGACGACAATGACTACACGAACGATGACAAAGGCAATGACGACCACGACGCGAGAACCCTTTCTCCCTGTCCCCTAGGCTAGAGTGCGCATTATGTACTATCCAAAGAACCCAGTCAAAAAACCTGAAGAGGGGCCCTACATGGGACCCTAAAAAAAGTTTTCCTTGAAAAAAATTATATAGGCTAGCCTATAAACAATTGTGGCGACCCGCTAAACCCCCCCTCCATCACCCTCTCAGCACATACTCATTAGAAATTGCTGCTATGGGTCTACAAAATATTTTTCTGTGAAAAACGTAAAATGTAAGTTTCTTAGAAAATTCTTAGGTGTCTTCTTCATAGCGTAGGGGATATGAATTTTGAGATTATTCTTTATACCTTTAAGTGATTTCTGACTTATAAAACATTTTTTTTAAATAATCAAGTATTAATTTCAGTTTTTTTGGGGGGGCCGTGAACTTTTTTACGTTATTTTTTATAATATTGAGTGAATTGCTGTTTTATTTGAAATTTTCATAAAAATGTGATCCATTTTTATCGGGGCCCCCGTTTCGCGGGGTTTGCGGGGTCCGCCGCTATGCCAGTGGATATATTGACTATTCCCCACAACCCTTACTCTGCCATTAGTAATCGTAAAAACTAATACCGACAGACTGAGTGGCAAATAAACGATAGGCCCCTGTAGGCACCAAAGGTACATCCAACATTTACATTGTCTTACCTTTATGTTTTATATGAATATTCGAATGACTGTGATGTGCTCGTTTAAACCTTTGCAATTTTAAGACAAATAATATTTTCATTTAAAAACTTTATATGTAAGGTTTGGGTTGGGGGCCCCTAGGAGCCCCCAACCGGGGGGGCCCCGTACGGGATTCCGTAGTTCCGTACCTGCAGTCCGCCTCTGGATGCGACTGTGCGTATCATCATCTGAGGCAACACTGAAAAACTTGACATTTGAGATTGTTTTTGTTGAATGCAAATGTAAAGTTTTTCAGTGTTGCCTCAGATGATAATACGCACAGTCGTATCGAAACGTCAGGTATTTTTAATAAAAGCGACCACAGCGAAATGACTCGTAAAATATTTGATTTCTCTAATATTATTATTTTTATTAATATTATTATTATTATTATTATTATTATTTTTATTATTATTATTATTATTAATTAACACAATTAACTGGTCGGGACATTTCGCCGCGTCGATTCTGCTTTTATTGCGTTTGACGTTTCAGCCCAACTGTGTGGGCTATCCTCAGAAAACGAGAAATAAAATTAAAAACTTACAAAAATATAAGCCAAGACAAGGCTTCCCATATAAAAACAAAATAACAACAACAAAACAAACAGTTACCATAATCAGGCTCCGCCTTCTATAAAATTGCATTACATTCTAATTTGAAATTATTATTATTATTATTATTATTATTATTATTATTATTATTATTATTATTATTATTTATTTATTATTTATTATTATTTGTCAAAATTTATTTAATTATCACATTTTATTGTTTAGACTCACAGTCGGTAATTTCAATAAATCAAATTTCAATTATATTAGGTTTAAATGTTCAGAAGTGAATAAATCCTTATCTTTAATAAACATAGTTCCACAGATAAGCTGCATGCGCAGTTTGTGGAAGGTCGAATGTAGGAAATATGTAAGGTTATGGAAGAAAGTATCTACAAAAAAAAAAAAAAAAAAAAAAAAAAAAAAAAAAATCATTATTATTATTAGCCTATTATTATTTTTAATTATTTTTATTATTTTTTATTATTATTTTTATTATTATTATTATTATTTTATTATTATTTTTATATTATTATTATTATTATTATTTTATTGGATGTATTTACAAACTCGTTAAACCGGCTACATTTTTACGGACTTACGTCAAGTACTTCCCTGTGTACCTATAATTACATTATTACTTTTTCTTAAAACTAAATAAATACTCATTTATAAATGTTTAGATGAGTTTTCTTTCTGCTGGTACGGTCGTGGCCGAATTCTGTGCCATCTAGCATTTGCTCTTCTTGGAAAAGACG
>JAMZAV010013024.1:0-17062 GCA_024449915.1 Sweltsa coloradensis | reverse complement strand
GCACAAAACGTAGTCATGTTCACATTTTGGAAATTCCAATGTGGGAGGCTAGCCATTAACTCCCCCCCCCCCCCCCCCCCCCCCCACTTTGAAGTGGCTTTATCTACTAATCCGTAGCTGCTCAAAACGATTTAACTACGGCACATTTCAGCACAAAACGAGCACAAAATGTGGACATGTTCAAATTTTGGAAATTCCAAAGTGGGGGGAGTGGGCAAAATAACGGACATAAACAATTTTATTATTGATGTGGTACTAATTCCACTAAGCTAAAACACTGGCATTAAGTTGAACAGAAAGTAAGCCGCTCTTGGGACAAATAAAGAATAATATGTGGAAACAGTGCAGTCAATACAATACCAAATATTGTATCAGCCACGGCGGTGATCCCACACAACCTACAACTAGACATCAACAAAAAGTAAAAAACATCAACATAAAAATGCAGAAGGCGTAGTTTCTACATACCATAGTCCGATAATCTCAGCGAAATATTTTATTGCAGGTATTATTTTTTATTGATTATTTAGATAGGCCTAGGTATTGCAGGGGCGTAGGAACGGGGGGGATGGGGGGGAAACTCCCCCCCCTCAATTGTTGGCATGACCCCCCCACTGGGGGGGTCAAGCCAGGTATGGGTGTCATTTGCTAACTTATAGCTTGTTAGATGTTTAGGATTTTTACTACAGTCGGGCTTGCAAACAAAAAGGAAGGTTTTTGTTAACATTTTTTAGAAGATTCAGTAAGAGACGTGATTTGCGAGACTAGACTAGCCATCTGATTTTAGACTAATATTCATTATATTTTGTGTGCAGTGTTTTCACTCCCAAGCAGACTGTCGACCGATTTCAGTCAGGTAATCAATCTTCAATGCAATATTAGCTTCAAAATGTAACCCTTATTCATAATTAAAATTCGCCTGAAAACGTGTTTTAGGCCATCTATCAAGGGCACATTTGAAAAAAAAATCCCGCCTACGGCGAAAAGGCCTCCGCCGGCTGGGGCTGATTTGCCCACCCAACCTCGTAGTCAACTTTAGTGTGACCCCCCCACTAAAAAAATAGTTCCTACGCCACTGAGGTATTGTAATTGAATGTGTGTTCTATAATAGTATAAGCACATGCATTTATTGCTTGACATATCAGTCCAAAAAGCATCGAGTATTCCTGTTCCGGTATGCAATACCGAGGTGTGAACTTGCGGGAAAAAATATTAGTATTATAACAGTAAGATGGGAGAAGAGTGGATGCACAGACCAGACAATTGACCTTCATCACGTGACCCTTCGTATTGGTACTGAATGACTCATCGCAGCGCGAGCTTTGACGCAAACCGACGGGTCGGGTGTCGACTCAGTCCCTTGTGTCCTTGCAAGGATAGCGCATTCCAACAATTCGGCCTGACTTTCGAGTTTCGGCTAAAAATATCGAAACGATCAAACGAAAATGTAGTTTTCCAAGCACACTCAAAACGGATTATCAATTTGTTTACAATTTTATGTAAGCCCTCCCTGCTGAAAAATTTTGTCAAGATCTCATCAGGATTGTAATTTTTTATCTATTTAGTATTTATTGACAACGGGACTCGGGTCCCACAAGTGCAATATAATATACGTAGTAAGACTAAAACTATACTTGTACTAAGCCTCTCGTAGCTTATGTGAGTGTGAATGGTTATGTGTGAGCTGTTGGATGTACCGTTCTGTATTAACTTAGGTGACTTTATACTTGGGTGTTTTGGATAGTGCAAAGTTTATCATCGTTCTGTAGTTGAGGATGGGGGTGTTGTGAATGTCTTACTGATTGTGTTAAACAGGTTTTGAACGCGGTTTATACATGAATGTTTATAAATGTCTATTCGACTTCTGGGTAGGCCTACGGTACGTAGAAACTAGAAAGTAAGTTTTTCTGGTGCATTTCGTAGGAAAATGGTAATAAATAAGTTCTAGGAGGTTGGTATCTGTTAAGTTATTATTCTTGCTAAGATCTTGCCAAGAATAATAGAAGATCTTGCCAAGTTATTGCGACTGTCTTGACAAGATCTATCTTGCGAACATCTTGTCAAGCTCTTAGCAGCTCTTGTTCTGACAACAATCTTAAATTCCCTTGAAAGCCGGAGGAAATTTATGGACATTGTTCTGCTCTTCAAAGTTGCTAATAACCTGCTTGACACCCCTCTAATTCATAAACTGTTTCATCTTCCCTCCAGCCAAATTGATGTGCACAAGTATTCCTGTTATATAATAAGGTTGCAGACAACAAACTTTTATTATTGAATAAGCCTAATTTAGATTTGCACAGTAGTAACATTCATCACTTTCGAAAGCAACTAAAAGAAATATTATATTCAAATTCACTTATGTCTAGGCCTATAGTCGCTCGTCTCGTGCACTCACATACAATTCATATTTACACTTTACACACTCACAATCATTCACTCAAACATACATACATACATACATACATCACCTCACACATACATTCATGTTTATTAAGCGAGCGAAGCGAGCGTTTCCATTTGACTCTGCCGGAAAAATTAGTCACTGGTTTTGTTTGTTTTTTTTGTTTTTTTTTGTTTGTTTGTTTGTTTTTTTGTTTGTATGTCTCGCCATAACGTTCGAACGGAGGCTCGGATCGAGTTGAAATTTTCACCATCCGCAAGCTTCGTTCTCGATTGAATGCCATTAGTTTTGTGGCAAAATCGTTCAAAAAGTTAAAAAGTTACATTAAAGTTAATCGAAAGTTTTTTTTTTCAAACTAAACGGCGACAAAATCTGAGATAGCCAAATCATTTAGAATGTCCGTCCGGTCACGAATATGTTAATTTTATTTTGATCCGATAAGTAGTGTAGATGGAAATTGCATTATAACAAAAGTAACGTTGCCATGGCAACGAAAAGACGCGCGAAGTTTCTAATGCACTGCCACCTAGAAGTAATCAAAATACTTTCGAGGAAGCAGTCTATTATTTGTCAACAAAGAGTTTGAATAGTTTTCCCAAGGAGTCAAGGTCCTCTAGATGGCGGTGGATTTTATCCACAAAGTAAAGGGTTACACACGGGTTTACCCAAATACCTTGGCAATAATAAATAATATTGGAAACATGGTCCTGTGGACAGCGAACGTCTCAAATTTTTAAATTTAAAAAAATGTGCAATGTGGGTGCAAAGCTATAGCACGTGCTCGCTTATCAACGCGTCCAACTGAGCGTTTCCTAGTATAATTTGTATAGTCATTTTTATTTTGCATTCATTTTTTCCATATCATTTAACAGACTTAACATGCCATTTTATAAAAGAAAATAGCTGAATGCAAGAGCAACAGAAAGAGCATTTGCCCCGTAGTACTTTCGTACCTGTTACCCTTTTGGTACACAAAATCCCCACATTACAAAAGACGTCGTATCATGTTAAAATTATACATATCAAATAAACACAACATAATTAAGCGAGCGAAGCGAGCGTTTCCATTTGACTCTGCCGGAAAAAATAGTCACTGGTTTTGTTTTTTGTTTTTTTTTTGGTTGTTTGTTTGTTTGTTGTTTTTTTTGTATGTCTCGCCATAACGTTCGAACGGAGACTCGGATCGAGTTGATAATTTTGACCATCCGCAAGCTTCGTTCTCGATTGAATGCCATTAGTTTTGTGGCAAAATCGTTCAAAAAGTTAAAAAGTTGCATTAAAGTTAATCGAAAGTTTTTTTTTTAAACTAAACGGCGACAAAATTTGAGATCGCCAAATCATTTAGAATGTCCGTCCGGTCACGAATATGTTAATTAAACGAGGGAGCGGAGCGACCGAGTGTCTCCATTCAACTCGAACGGTTCTCATTCTGTGATTCTGTCTGTCTGCCGAAAATCAGCCGAACCGCTGAACAGATTGGGCTGAAATTTTAAACAGACATCCGGTACGAGTTTATTGAGAACTGCTAACAAAATCAGCTAGATCCATTGCGATTTAATACCACAATAAATAAAAATGTGATTTTTTAAATATCGAAAGCATTTGTTTAGTAGCAGCTAGCGGGACGACAACAACGTGGCGTGCATGGCCTATTCATGTCGCCTACCGCACGAGGGTTGGTGTTCGATACCCGTTGGGTGGAACTTTTTTATATTTTTAGACCCACATATTATTTTTGAGGGGTGTTAAATGGGAAATAAAAATTAGGTGAATTTGTTTTATATTGGAAATTTGTTAATGTTTCACGCTTATACGTTTTGAACACGATTCGCATTTTGAATGTTCAATTTTAACTAAAAACTCAAAGTCGTTGTTAAATGAGTGAGTAAGCCATGTGTTGAGTACCCGGTATAATTCTCCATACTGAGCTAGATCCAGCCTTAGGTATAGGGGAGGAAAGGGGATGTTCCCGGGTACTCAACACTTGGTTCACTCACTCGTTTAACAACGACTTTGGCGTTTCCCTAGTTAAACGAGGGAGCGGAGCGACCGAGTGTCTCCATTCAACTCAAACGGCTCTCATTCTGTGATTCTGTCTGTCTGTCTGTCTGTACGTCGAAAATCAGCCGAACCGCTGAACAGATTCCGCTGAAATTTTAAACAGACATCCGGTACGAGTTTACGGAGAACTGTTAACTAAATCAGCTAGATCCATCGCGATTTAAGCCTACAATAAATAAAAATGTGATTTTTTAAATTATCGATAGCATTTGTTTAGTAGCAGCTAGCGGGCCGAGATTTGCGTGGCTGACATGGCACAGTGGTAAGCATTCAGCCTACCGCACGGAGGGTTGGGGTTCGAAGCCCGTGAGTTGGAACTTTTTTATAATTTTACTTCCACATATTATTTTTGAGGGGTGTTAAATGGGAAATAAAAATTAGGTGATTTTGTTTCATCTTGGAAATTTGTTAATGTTTTACGCTAATACGTTTTGAACAAGATTCGCATTTTCAATGTTCAATTTAAATAACTAGGGAAACGCCAAAGTCGTTGTTAAACGAGTGAGTGAGCCATGTGTTGAGTACTCGGTATCGTTCCTCATACTGGGCTCGATCCAGCCTTAGGTAAAGGGAGGAAAGGGGATGTTCCCGGGTACTCAACACTTGGCTCACTCACTCGTTTGACAACGACTTTGGCGTTTCCCTAGTTAAACGAGGGAGCGGAGCGACTGAGTGTCTCCATTCAACTCAAACGGCTCTCATTCTGTGATTCTGTCTGTCTGTCTGTCTGTACGTCGAAAATCAGCCGAACCGCTGAACAGATTGCGCTGAAATTTTAAACAGGCATCCGGTACGAGTTTACTAAGAACTGTTAACAAAATCAGCTTGATCCACTGCAATTGAAGCTTACAATAAATAAAAATGTGATTTTTAATAATATCAATGGCATTTGTTTCGTAGCAGTTAGCGGGACGTGGTTGACGTGGCCTGCATGGCCTAGTGGTAACCATTTAGCCTACCGCACGGATGGATGGGGTTCGATACCCGTCAATTCTAAGTTTTTTATATTTTTACACCCACATATTATTTTTGAGGGGTGTTAAATGGGAAATAAAAATTAGGTAATTTCGTTTTATCTTGGAAATTTGTTAATGTTTCACGCTAACGTTTTGAATACGATTCGCATTTTGAATGTTCAATTTAAATAATTATTGTGGCAAGCAGAGTGAGTTCCTGTAAGGTGACCAGACGGTCCGGTTTTAGAAGTGTAAACACTTGGCTAACTCACTCGTTTAACAACGACTTTGGTGTTTCCCTAGTTAAACGAGGGAGCGGAGCGACCGAGTGTCTCCATTCAACTCGAACGGTTCTCATTCTGTGATTCTGTCTGTCTATCTGTCTGTCTGTCTGTACGTCGAAAATCAGCCGAACCGCTGAACAGATTGGGCTGAAATTTTAAACAGACATCCGGTACGAAATTATTGAGAGCTGCTAACAAAATCAACTAGGCCTAGATCCATTGCGATTAATCCTACAATAAATAAAAATGTGATTTTTAAATATCGATGGCATTTGTTTAGTAGCAGCTATCGGGATCACATCTACGTGGCTTGCATGGCCTATTGGTAAGCATTTAGCCTACAACACGGAGGGTTGAGGTTCGATACCCGTTAGCTCGAACTTTTTTTGTATTTTTACACCCACATATTATTTTTGAGGGGTGTTAAATGGGAAATAAAACTTAGGAGATTTTGTTTTATCTTGGAAATTTGTTAATGTTTCACGCTAATACGTTTTGAACACGATTCGCATTTCAAATGTTCAATTTAAATATCTTGGGAAAACGCCAAAGTCGTTGTTAAACGAGTGAGTGAGCCATGTGTTGAGTACCCGGTATCATTCCTCATACTGGGCTAGATCCTTAGGTATAGGGGAGGAAAGGGGATGTTCCCGGGTACTCAACACTTGGCTCACTCACTCACTCGTTTAACAACGACTTTGGCGTTTCCCTAGTTTTATGTTGATCCGATAAGTAGTGTGATGGAAATTACATTATAACAAAGTACCGTTACCATGGCAACGGAAAGTCGCGCAGCTTTTTTGGCTCATGATAGCGGTCGAACGGAGGTTCGGATCGAGTTGAAATTTTGACCATCCGCAAGCTTCGATCTGGATTGAATGCCATTAGTTTTGTGGCAAAATCGTTCGAAAAGTTACAAAGTTACATTAAAGTTAATCGAAAGTTTTTTTTTTCAAACTAAACGGCGACAAAATCTGAGATGGCCAAATCATTTAGAATGTCCGTCCGGTCACGAATATGTTAATTTTATTTTGATCCGATAAGTAGTGTAGATGGAAATTACATTATAATCAAAAGTAACGTTACCATGGCAACGCAAAGTCGCACTATGCACTGCCACCTAGAAGTAATCAAAATACTATCGAGGAAGCAGTGTATTATTTGTTACCAAAGAGTTTAAATAGTTTTCCCAAGGAAATGATGTCAAGGTCCTCTAGATGGCGGTGGATTTTATCCACAAAGTAAAAATTTACCCACGGGTTTACCCAAATACCTTGCCAATAATAAATAATATTGGAAACATGGCCCTGTGGACAGCGAACGTCGCAAATTTTAAAGTTTAAAAAAATGTGCAATGTGGGTCTAGCTATAACACGTGCTCGCTTATCAACGCGTCCAACTGAGCGTTTCCTAGTATTAATGAAACAACACATTAAAAACACTTCCACATCAACGAAAAAATCTACTAGGAAAACGCTTAAGTCCCGCCGCGTTGTTGGATGAGCGTAATTCGTGCATTAAACTGCCATGTGTTACGCGGATTTCTGTTTTTTTAAATTAAATTAAATAAAATTAAAAATTAACTTAATTTTTTTAATAAATCGCAATTTTTACGTAATTTTTAAAAAAGAAAAAAATCGTAAAATTGCAATTTCATAAGAAATAATTTTTTGATTGCGCTCAAATTTTACACAAGTATATTAATTCATAAAATTAAGGTTCTAAGAAAAAATCATTTCAATAGAATAAAGCATGTAGGTTTTAAAGTCAAAGAATTGTTTAAAAAAAGAAAAAAACCCGTAAAAATTCGATTTTCATGAGAAATAGTTTTTTGGTGACGCTCAAATTTCACACTAATATCTTAATTCATGAAATCAAGGTTCTGTTAAAAAATCATTACAATCGGATAAAGCATGTAAGTGTTATAAGTCGAAGAAATTTTTTAAAAATCGAAAAAAATCGTAAAATTGCGTTTTTATAAGAAAAAAATTTCCGATTGCGCTCAAAAACGGTGGCAGTTCTAAGTTCAGAGATTTCGAAGGCCTCCATAAAATTTCATCGCAATCGGAGTATTGGTTTAGCCAGAATCGTGTTAACAAACACACAAAAATACAAAAAAAAAAGAAAGAAAGAAAAAAAAAAACATTCCGGATTTTTTTCTCCAGTGTAGTGAAATGGAATCTTCGCTTCGCTCGCTACGCTCATCCAAAAAACATATTGCTAACTAAAAAACCTCCTAATACCCATGTTGAAACATCGATCACTTTTTAAATCACTTGGTAGAAGATTCCACAACGAAACAGATCGATTAAAAAAACATTCTGGTACGCCGATGTTCTGGACCCCGTGTTGTTTCTAGAGAGTTGTCGTTCACTTATGGATATTCTGTGGTAAGGAGACATCAACTTGTCTTGTTAACATTTCTCTCAACAATCTCACATCAGCTTGATTACAAAAATTGCCAATGAAAGGAACGTCACAGATACTACGCCGTGAACGAGCACTAGGATTGAATACCTTTCTCTAAAATCAATTTAGTGGCCCTATCATATTTTGCTGAGATGGTTATATACTCACTAGGAAAACGCTTAAGTCCCGCCGCGTTGTTGGATGAGCGTAATTGGTGCATTGAGCTGCCATATGTTACGCGGATTTTCTGTTGTTCTGTGAAAAAATCATTACTTAGTCGAAGATTTTTTTTAATTAAATTAAATTAAATTAAAAATTAACTTAGTTTTTTTTAATTCATCGTAATTTTTAAAAAAGAAAAAAATCGTAAAATTGCAATTTTCATGAGAAATAATTATTTGATTGTGCTCAAATTTAACACGAATATATTAATTCATGAAATTAAGGTTCTGTGAAAAAATCATTACAATAGGACAAAGCATGTAGGTGTTATAAGTCAAAGAATTGTTTTAAAAAAGAAAAAACCCGTAAAATTTCGAATTTCAAGAGAAATAATTTTTTGATTACGCTCAAATTTCGCACGAATATCTTTATTCATAAAATTAAGGTTCTGTGAAAAAATCATTACAATCGGATAAAGCATGTAGGTGTTATAAGTCGAAGAAATTTTTTAAAAATTGAAAAAAATCGTAAAATTGCCTTTTTTATAAGAAAAAATTGCCCGATTGCACTCAAAAACGTGGCAGTTCTAAGTTCAGAGATTTCGAAGGCCTCCATAAAATTTCAGCGCAATCGGAGTATCGGTTTAACCGGAATCGTGTTAACAGACACACAAAAATACAAAAAGAAAAAAAAAAAAAAAAAAAACATTCCGGATTTTTTTCTCCAGTGTAGTGAAATGGAATCTTCGCTTCGCTCGCTACGCTCATCCAAATAGGATGCCTCGCAGGAATACCGTAAGTAAGTTTACATTGTAGGCCTATTGTTGCGTTATATTTGTATTGTTATGATTTGGTAAATTGCACTTGTGGGACATTTGTCCTGTTGTAATGTGGCCACAAATAAATAAAATAAATAAGTAGCCTACCTATTAAAAACTGGGAGGAAAATCGTAAAAGTACGATTTCTATGAGAAATATTTCTTTATATGTCTCTAAAATCATAACATATAATTACAGTGATTTTAAACGTTCCTATAAGGTTTCAACAAGATAGGAAGGAGTAGCCGTTTGCCAAATATCACAATATTTCATAAAAAATCGAAAAAAATCGTAAAAGTACGATAATCATAAGATATAATTGATCGATTGTACCCAAAAACGTTGCAAGTCATAGATTTCGAAGGTCCCCTCAAATTTTCATCAAGATCGCAAAAAAGCCGTTTGCCCGGTAGAGCGCGAACAAACGGGCAAAAATACAAACAAAAAAACAAAAAACACCCGAGCTAATTTTTTTTTTTTTTTGGGGGGGGGGGTCAGTGAAATTGAAAATTGAAGTCTTCGCTTCGCTCATCCAAATATATATTAGCCTACATAAAACAATAGGCCCTAATCACAATAATAAATCCCGTGTACTTTTGAAAACAATAGTTGCAAATAAAATTTTGCCACGCTTTGCAAGGATCCAGGCAAAGGCAAAGTTGCGAAAATGTAGGAGGGTCTTTCCCTCTGCTTGTGGTTGTGGCTTGATATATCCAGCACGGGGCGGGGCTAATGTTGTCGCACCCTTAAAACCAAATAAACTCGTAAAAAATACTTTCAATCATACAATAACTAAATCAATTTTATTTCTTGGTGTAGGGTTGTAGTTGTTCAAGATCGCATATGCCGTTTGGGCGGTAGAACGCGAACAAACTGACAAAAATACAAACAAAAAAACAAAAAACACCCAAGCTAATTTTTTTGGGGGGTAAGTGAAATTGAAAATTGAAGTCTTCGCTTCGCTCATCCAAATAGATATTACATAAAACAATAACCACAATAATTAATCTCGTGCACTTTTGATGGTTCCTTTCCTAATAAAAAAACTGCTTGAAATACCTGCTGCAAGATTATGCGTGCACGGAGCTCAGCATGCAATTCAACTGAAACTCTCAGCCCTGTCATTAGACGAGTGAGCGCAGCGAACGTAGTCTACAACGCTACTCGATCGGGCCTTGGTCGTGATTAATTCTGTTAAATGTTAAATGTTAAATGTTAAATGTTAAATGTCTGTCTGTCCGGTCCCATACGGCCGAACGGCCAAAAAGACTGAGCTGAAATTTTAAACAGACATCCGTGACCAGGTAACTGAGAACTGCTAACAAAATGAGCACAATCCGTTACGATTTAAACCTGCAAGAAATAAAAAACTGAAAAATACGTTGAAATGTATGGAAATTATTTTAACGACAATGGTTTTCATTTTGAAATAATATTTTTTGTTTGTTATTTTTTTTTTTTTTAACTTTTATTAAACTCCAGGGCCCCGATTCATATACATTTTTATCCCGGTATAAGCCGAGTTAGGTGGTATAAGTGCGGTATAACTCCGAATCCAATTCATGAAGACTTATCCCGCCTCGACCGGGGATAAGAAAATACGTAAACAGATGGCGGACATTTTAAATTTTGCATCTATGTGTAAAACGAGAAAAGTTGTCATTACTCTCATAAAACAAATCAGAAACCGTCCCGGGCCTAGGCCCAGATGTAGAAAATTATTCATAATACAACAGTGTAGGCCTAAAGTTCCATTAGGCTATAGGACTACATTCAATTAATGCTAACATAACACGTTTGACAAGCCCTAGGCCTCTCCTAGGCAACCCTAGACCTGCACGACCTTGTTCAGACACAAATCCCGCACAAATAACTAATTTTGATTACTAAAAGCCTAATGCAGATAAAGAATGGTATGATAGTCCTAGGCTATTCCAAAATTTACGGCAATAATAAGCCTTTTCTTTTCTTTAAATGAATTCACGCAATCTCCTGTCACTAAATGAAAAAGTAAAACAAAAGATGGTGGAAATTTTCAGTGTTCTTTTGCTAATTTGCTGATTTACATGGCTGTGGAATGCAGTGGAAAATAACATTTGTTGTGTCTGTTGTTGCATTGGAAATTTTTGATTGGATGAGAGTTGCCCAGACTTAACCAGGCCTTATCCTGCCATGTCCTGCATTATACCGTCCTTATACCACTTATACCCGGGATAAATGTACATGAATCGGGGCCCAGAGAGTACAACACCAACTATGGCGTAACATAGGCAACATTACACCAATACAAATTACACAAATAGTTACAATTTACATTTCAGCTATGACAATGACAGGATAAATGATTAATAAAATTACAAGTTTACAACAGAATAAAAACAACAAAATTTAATAAATTAAACATTTCAGACTATATTTTACTTTTGTACTTGATTCTAGACAAGACCCTTTGTGGCAAGATCAGTAATGGAATGAGTCCTAGCTGGACATGTAAAAACATGATACAGGTCGCAATCCCTAGAACAGTGGGAGCATTTGCAGTCTGTATATGATGAATGGAACTTTCTATCTAGACAAAACAAATGGTGAAAACCGTGAGCTGCTACACGGGTTAGCACATGCCTGTTTTTGGCAAGAGGTTTTTTCCAATCATCATTTTTGAACAGATCCATAGTAAAGAATTCAGGTCTAATTTCAAGGCGTTTTGTCATGCAGTTATGAACGACAGTACGAAAGGCGTCTGATTGGCTTAGGTTAAATTTGAACTGTAGGTCAGCAACAAACAATGATTATTTAGCTGGCTGTGAAATGCCGTGTGTGTCCAAGGTTAATCGAATGTTGGACGTCAAGGTACCCCCAAATTCCGCTCGTAGATTGAGTAAACCTTGCAATATTTTCACGTATTTCGTACTGGCTATGTTTTCCATGGTATTGTCACAGATGTAGGACTACACTGCGTTATATGCATTTCAAAACATGTTAAATATTTTAATAAATACCATCCAGAAATTACAAAATCTTTCCCGACCATTTCCAACTCGACACCTTCTCGCGGTTTGGCCCGTGAATAGGGGAGTTTCACTCCCTGAAACTAATGGCGAGCTCTGGGTCGTCGTCGGGGAACCCCTTCCCTTTGACTACCTCCCCGACGGCGACGACAAAGACAACATGGACGGATGATGACACAGACGGAGACGATCACGACGTGGGGAACCCCTGCCCTCCCCATATGCTTGTGGCTGGTTCTGACCAGCACAGGCCTGTCCACCCCTTGTCCCCCCGCGTCATCCCTTACGTCCCTCCCTTCGTCTCGATTAGCCAAGTTGCATAAATATGAGACGTAAAGCAATATCCAATAAATAAATTGAACCCACGTCTTTCACATTTGGGCTATAAGGGCGCTTTAGCCAACTCGACTAGGGAAACGCCAAAGTCGTTGTTAGACGAGTGAGAGAGTCATGTGTTGAGTACGCGGGAATATTTGCATTTAAGTTTGATTATAATATTCGTATAAATAATAGGGTATTTAAGTTTAAGTCATAGTTTAGGCCATAATGCTCCACTGTAGCCTATGATAGGCTAGGGAGGCCTAAAAAAGGGGGAAGAAAAGAAATGTTACCGGGTACTCAACACATGGCTCACTCACTCGTTTAACAACGACTTTGGCGTTTCCCTAGTATAGGCCTAGGCATAACGTTTTTACTGACTCGTGTAATATTTACTTTACTCCTGCCACGTTTTTTTTATTGTTTGTAAAATAAGTCTTATTGTAATAAAAAATGCAAACTTCAGAAAAAATTGATTATTTATTTCGTTTCGTAATTTTAATTTAAACTAGGAAAACGCTTAAGTCCCGCCGCGTTGTTGGATGAGCGTAATTGGTGCATTGAGCTGCATTGTGTTACGCGGATTTTCTGTTGTTCTGTGAAAAAGTCGTAACTAAGACGAAGACTTTTTTTAAATTAAATTTAAATTAAATTAAAAATTAACTTAATTTTTTTAATAAATCGTAATTTTTACGTAATTTTAAAAAAGAAAAAAATCGTAAAATTGCAATTTTCATAAGAAATAATTATTCGATTGCGCTCAAATTTTACACGAGTATATTAATTCATGAAATTAAGGTTCTATAAAAAAATCATTACAATAGGATAAAGCATGTAGGTGTTATATGTCAAAGAATTGTTTTAAAAAAGAAAAAAACCCGTAAAATTTTGATTTTCATGAGAAATAATTTTTCGATTACGCTCAAATTTCACACGAATAACTAAATTCATAAAATTAAGGTTCTGTTAAAAAAATCATTACAATCGGATAAAGCATGTAAGTGTTATAAGTCGAAGAATTTTTTTAAAAATCGAAAAAAATCGTAAAATTGCGTTTTTTATAAGAAAAATTTTCCCGATTGCGCTCAAAAACGTGGCAGTTCTAAGTTCAGAGATTTCGAAGGCCTCCATAAAAATTTCATCGCAATCGGAGTATCGGTTTAGCCGGAATCGTGTTAACAAACAGACAAAAATACAGAAAGAAAGAAAGAAAAAAAAAAAAAAAAAAAAAAAAACATTCCGGATTTTTTTCTCCAGTGTAGTGAAATGGAATCTTCGCTTCCCTCGCTACGCTCGCTACGCTCATCCAAAAAACATTAAATTTAAAATTTAAAAAGTACGTGTTTAGGCCTTTGAAAGTTGAAAAATAGCAATTTTTTTAGCCTTCGGTCGGCGATAAGGGACTGGATTTTTTTTAATTAAAAGAAAAAAAGCGTAAAATTGAGATTATCATGAGAAATAATTTTTCGATTGCTCTCAAATTTCACATGAATATATTAATTCATAAAATAAAAGTTCTGTGAAAAAAAGATTACAATCTAATAAAGCATGTAGGCTTAGGTGTTATAAGTCGAAGAAATGGTGATTTCGTTTTAAATCGAAAAAAAATCGTAAAATTGCGATTTTCATGAGAAATAATTTTTAGATTGCGCTAAAAATGTGGCAGTTCTAAGTTCAGAAATTTCGAACAGAAAATTTCATCGCAATTGGAGTAGGCCCCTATCGGTTTAGCCGGAATCACAAAAATACAAACAGAAAAAAAACAAGAAAAACGAAAAAAAAAAAACGTAAAATTGCGAATTTCATGAGAAATAGTTTTTCGATTGCGCTCAAAAACGTGGCAGTTCTAAGTCCAAAGATTTTGAAGGCCTCTAGAAAATTTCATCGAAATTGGAGTATCGGTTTAGCCGGAATCGTGTTAACAAACAGAAAAAAAAGAAAGAAAAAAAAACATTCCGGATTTTTTTCTCCAGTGTAGTGAAATGAAATCTTCGCTTCGCTCGCTACGCTCATCCAATTATCTATTATCTTCAACTAGATAATTTTAAGGGAAGATTATCTTATCTTTATCAAGTTAACATTTTTCGTTATCTGGCACAACACTGTGGATATACTTGCTCCAACGAAAGAATGCAGATGCTTGGTAGTGCTGGTGGGGGTAGAATGAATGCGCGATAAAAGGAATGTCGCCAAATTCGCTTATGTCGCCTTTGTGTATGAAAGAGAAATATCTTTTACCAACGCAAGCAAAAATTATCTGTGCTAGATCACAGAGTTCCTCCGTGTGCAAGATCCACGCTGAGCTAGCGTGAAAAGAATTGACAAAGTTGTTATGTTGGGAAAACAATTTCGAGCCACCTGCATTCTTTCGTTGGGACCACTATAATAATCCCCTAGAAAGAATACAAAATATTGTTTTGTAAATTTGCATAGCCTATTATTAAAATAATACTAAAAAATAAAGAATATGAAGAGTCTACCCACTCAGTTATATAACTGATTTTCAGTGGGGGACTTTAAATCAAAGCGACCAAGCCAACCCTGCAGGCCCCGACGCAATCGACGAGTGAGCGATAACCAACCAAAGATCGATATATTTTTTTTTAAATAGGAAATATAGAAATCAGTGGTATGAACAGTGCGAACACCCGCGAATCAACGCCAGAATTAACAAGGCCGATTCAGAACAACTCTGAAATTTATTATGTGCTTCGTCGCTAGGACGGCTCCAAAGTCACCGTTTACAAACTCCTAAGACAAGAACTGAATACTGATGGACTTAAGTCCAGATCAGAAGTTAAAAAACTTCTGACTTTAGCGGGAATCGAACCCTGGACCTTCTGGATTGGAAGCAGATACGCTAACCACAAGACCAACGAGCCACACAATTAAAACAAAATGTGGTGTGTTGACCGATCCTGAACCTGATCCTGGAATAAGATAATTTTGGGTTCCCCAGGAAAATCGGGATTCTCATGAAAATCGCAATTTTACGCTTTTTTCGTTTTTAAAAAATTTCTTCGACGTAACACCTACATGATTGTATGCTTTATCCGATTGTAATGATTTTGTCACAGAACAACAGAAAATCTGCATAACACATGGCAGCTAAATGGACCAAATACGCTCATCCAACAACGCGCCTGAAAAAGCGTTTGCGAAGCTTCCTAGTACAGGCCCTAGTCACTAGTGCATCGAGCAATACGTTGATAAGTTTACACTGACGTCAAACCCATTCGCCCCGCAAAAACTATCTGAAGTGAAGAGTGCAAACAACAACAATCCCATCTATGACAGAGATAGATTACAGTGATCTCTATGAACCCGGGTTATCTTTCATTTGGAAACGATTGTTCTTATCTTATTATTGAGAGGCGTAAATACGGTGGACGAAGGAGGAGGGCGAGCGCCCCTTAAATTTGAGCCAGAGAGGGGCGAAGTGGGCACAATTTAGTGGCAAGATTTTGTGAACTGATAATAAACTGAATCGCAACTTCATAAATTACCGTCGAAACCACGCTAAAACCTACTAAAATACCACCATGTTAAATATAAAAAGACTCCACATTTGTACCTGGATACATACTTATGTTCTTAATATTACAAAAATGTTCGCCCCCCCCCCCCCACCGCCACCCAACCACCGCCAAACAAAAAAAAACAGAGCTAGTTACGCCACTGATCTTATTCTTACCTTATGTAAAGCTAGACGTATCGAGAAGGTGGCATAGATAGACTACGGCAGGGGCAGGTGATGGATTGGTTGCAGGAAGCTGCAGGCCCCGCGGCGTTAAATAATTTAAACTCCCGCACCACACAAAACGAAGGCAAACCACCACACGGATGCACGAACGAACCAGAACACTGTTTACACATACACGATGACGAATATCACTTCACTTGTGTAACACGTAGCTCGTCTCCGCGGAGTTTACTTGGAATAATACGAACACGTGCAATGTACGAGCACGACGGAGCTTCTGTACGTCACCTTTCTCCACGGCTGGCGCACGACGTCTGTCTGCTGGGCAGTGTCTCGCTCTCGCGCCAGCAGTACCGAGCCAGGCGGCGCAGTTGGGCCAGGCGCCACCACAGCGCTAGCGGCGCGCTCAACCACTGTTGCTCGTTCGTTAGGTCCGTGAACTTCCGCGGTTCCGCCCCCACCCCAAACCCCCCAAAAAGCACGAAATCTCAAACTCTCGAATTATTTAGAGCTAGGCTAGGCTAGGCTAGGCTCTAGCATTTTGTGCCCAAAGGAAAAGACTTAGTGCTCGGTAACTTGAGAAGTTATTGACTATTTAGTGTGTGGGGGGGGGGGGGGGGGGGCAAGTAAAGCAGCCGCCCCCCAATGTCAACATTAAACCTCAAATTCTCTGATGATTTAGTGTTAGGCTCTGGCATTTAGTGCCCAAAGTGCGTGAACTTGACCACCTTCATCACAAACACTAAAAAAAGTTCAATTTATTTCTTCGTTGGTTCTTTGGTCAACCAGACCCTAGCACTACATAATCAACGAGTTGGAGATTTAGTGCTAACTTAGGGGGGGGGGGGCTGCGAGAACTTACCGAACAATAAGCTTAATACTTTGGGCACTAAATGCCAGACCCTAGCACTAAATAATCTGGAAAGAGACCCCTCTGCAAAA
>JAMZAV010013023.1:0-17804 GCA_024449915.1 Sweltsa coloradensis | reverse complement strand
GTACGCGTACTCTCTAACCTAGTGTCCTACCTAGTCCAGGTACTGTTACAAACAAAAACTTAAATAAAATATAATTAACTCTGTCAAACAATAAATTCTCTAGAGCCTACTTTTTTCTATAAACTTTTAAATGTATGCAGATCAAGCAGGTGGTGAAATAAAATATGCCTTTTTCCTATATAGGCCTAGGTATTTATAAACAAATAACCTTACCATCGAGATCAAATAAAGTGATAATTGAAAGATACTAGGAAAACGCTTAAGTCCCATCGCGTTGTTGGATGAGCGTAATTGGTGCATTGAGCTGCCATGTGTTATGCGGATTTTCTGTTGTTCGGTGAAAAAATAATTACTTTGTTGAAGATTTTTTTAAAATTAAATTAAATTAAATTAAAAATTTACTTAAATTTTTTAATTAATCGTAATTTAAACAAAGGAAAAAATCGTAATATTGAAATTTTCATAAGAAATAATTATTCGATTGCGCACAAATTTCACACGAATAGATCAATTCATAAAATTAAGGTTCTGTGAAAAAATCATTACAATCGGATAAAGCTTGTAGGTGTTCGTAGGTGTTCGTCGAAGAAATTAAAAAAAAAAAAAAATCGTAAAATTGCGATTTTCATGAGAAATAATTTTTCGATTGCGCTCAAAAACGTGGCAGTTCTTAGTTCAGAGATTTCGAAGGCCTCCATAAAATTTCATCGCAATCGGAGTATCGGTTTAGCCGGAATCGTGTTAACAGACAGACAAAAATACAGAAAGAAAAAAAAAAACATTCCGGATTTTTTTCTCCAGTGTAGTGAAATGGAATCTTCGCTTCGCTCGCTACACTCATCCAAAAACAGTAAAATTATAAACAATTATTGCAGCATTTTTTTTGAATGAGCGTAGTGAGCGTAGCGAGCGAAGCGAAGATTCCATTTCACTACACTGGAGAAAAAAATCCGGAATGTTTTTTTTTTTTCTTTCTTTCTTTCTTTCTTTCTTTTTTTTGTATTTTTGTCTGTTTGTTAACACGATTCCGGCTAAACCGATACTCCGATTGCGATAAAATTTTATGGATGCCTTCGAAATCTCTGAACTAAGAACTGCCACCTTTTTGAGCGCAATCGAAAAATTATTTCTCATGAAAATCGCAATTTTACGATTTTTTTCGATTTTTTAAAAATTTCTTCGACTTATAACACCTACATGCTTTATCCGATTTTAATGATTTTTTCACAGAACCTTAATTTTAAGAATTAATATATTCGTGTAAAATTTGTGCGCAATCGAATAATTATTTCTTATGAAAATTTCAATATTACGATTTTTTCCTTTTCTTAAATTACAATTAATTTAAAAAAATTAAGTTAATTTTTTATTTAATTGATTTAGTTAAAAAAAAATTTCAACAAAGTTCTGATTTTTTCACAGAACAACAGAAAATCCGCATAACACATGGCAGCTCAATGCACCAATTACGCTAACCCACAATGCGGCGGGACTTAAGCGTTTTCCTAGTTTTAAACAAGTAGGCCTATGCCTACCACAAGTAGTAGTTCCGGTGGGTGGGTAACTAATGGCGTTTTCCACTGGGCCGCACTGAGTGTGACGTCAGTGCGCACTGAAACGTCATGGTCACGTGATGCACGGCACCAGTGCTGCCCTGAGTGCAACTGTCAGTGGAATACGATTATTTTTTCAGTACATAATATTGAGTGGCAATCCTCACTATCAATATGTCTTCATACGCTTTCGAAGCAATGTGGTGGATGAGAATGGGGAAAAGTCGAAAGCAATGGCCAATGCATATTTTTGTCGTTCCCAACTGGACTGAACAGTAAACAATAAACATAACCTCAAACTAAAATGTTATGCAAATCTACCTCTATGTCAGAATACATGTGGACAACATCTACGTAGTTTGTGATTTCTCTGAGACAATTCTGATAGTGAATTGATCAACTCATCGTCGCTGCTACCAACGAAAAGTCGATCAAATCTAACAATACAACCAAATTTCGCGGGTCTACAATTGCACTGGAAAGATTGCCCTGACCCTCGGTGTCAGTGCGGCTCAGTGCGCACTGCGAGTGCACGGAGCGAGTGCAGTTCGCCAGTGAAATACTATATTTTGTACGAGTGCGATTTCAGCTACCAGTGGAACATGCTACTTGCACTCAGTGCGCATCAGTGCGACCAGTGGAAAACGCCATAATACAAGTAGTAGGAAGCAGTTTGACACAGCTGCTGCAAAGTGTGCAGAAGGTTGGTACTACTAACATAACAAAGGCATTAATCCTAGAACTCTCTCAAAGTAAGATCTAATGCAGAAATGCTTTAAAATTTAAATACGAATATTTCACAATTTCTTGAAATATTTCAATGTACCGTAACTTACCCTTGAAAGTTTCAACACTTTGATCTCTAATAATGAATATGTCATAGTAACTCATAGGCTTAGCCCAGACCTAATTTTTATGGAAACCATGCATCTTATTTTATAAGGCCAAATATTCCGGCCAAAGGAGTGCTCAACCGACGTGCTTTTTTTTCTGGGTTGTTAACCCATGGAACGACCTGCCGCCCGCCCTCAAATACTGCCCAGTGAGACATTTCCCTTCCCTGTGCAAGGAGCACTTGTGGGAGAACCAACTACATGTGACATGTTAGCTTCACGTGCTTCAGCGAGGCTCTTCGCGGCACAATATTTCTTAACAGATTTTAAGTGTTTTAGCAAAATATTTGCTAGCATTGACGCCGTTTCTTTATTTTATTTTATGTATTATGACAAGGATAAACAATAAATAAGGATGTATGAATTTTAGGTGATTTCCCAAAAGACAGCTTTACCCTGTTTTGTTTGCTATTATATTGTGCAGTAAAGGACATTTTTCTATGTGATAACTGGATGCTGGTATCAAAAATTCCAAACAGATACATACATTATATGTTTTATTATTCATCCACATATATCTACATAAATCAAAATTTTATGTTATGTAAGAAGATATTAAAGTGCATATGAATATTCCATAACAAGTGTAAAAAGTGTAGCCTACAGTAAATTTTGTAGGGTATATTGTGGTATGTTCTTTTCTATACCGGTACTGTAAGTCAAGGATGTCATGATAAAAATAAGAGTGTGAATGCCATTACAACACAACTAACGCTACCCATGGACTCTTCCGTTCTCCAATACGAGCACATTTCCAAAACGTTCCAAGAAATCTGAAAAAAGAGAAAACAAATTAGAACATCTTGATCGTATCTGCTTCCAATGCAGAAGGTCCAGGGTTCGATTCCCGTCAAAGTCAGAAGTTTTTTAACTTCTGATTTGGACTTAAGTCCATCAGTTCTTGTCTTAGGAGTTTGTAAACGGTGACTTGGAGCCGTCCTAGCAACGAAGCACATAATAAATTTCAGAGTTGTTCTGAATCGGCCTTGTTGATTCTGGCGTTGATTCGCGGGTGTTCGCACTGTCCATACCACTGATTGCTATATTTCCTATTACAAATAACGATCTTTGGTTGGTTATCGCTCACTCGCCGATTACGTCGGGGCCTACAGGGTTGGCTTGGTCGCTTTGATTTAAAGTTCCCACTGAAAATCAGTTATATAACTGAGTGGGTAGACTCTAAATAAAATTTATTTATTTATTTATTTTATTTTATTCTTTTCCTGGTGTGCAGCTCATTTGCAGCAAGCTGTTGTTGTTGTATGCCATGATGTTGATATTGAATATGTTTAGTGATTTAAATTGGGAATAATGAGCCAACAATTTTGGCAGCCTGGTAAAGAACTGAGTTTAGTTAGAGCACCTGGAGTAGGTACCTGGAACCTGTTCCGTATCGGCAATCTTACGATTTTCAGGTTTTTAGCTGAACTGGACTCCGTTATCCTTTCCCCGCATAAATAAAATAAATAAATAAATTATATTTAGAGTCTACCCACTCAGTTAGACAGTTATATAACTGATTTTCAGTGGGAGACAGTAAATCAAAGCGACCAAACCAACCCTGTAGGCCCCGACGCAATCGACGAGTGAGCGATAACCAACCAAAGATCAATATTTTGAATAGGAAATATAGCAATCAGTGGTATGGACAGTGCGAACACCCGCGGATCAATGCCAGAATCAAGAAGGCCGATTCAGAACAACTTTGAATTTATTATGTGCCATCGTTGCTAGGACAGCTCCAAAGTCACCGTTAACAAACTCCTAAGACAAGAATTGTTGGACTTAAGTCCAAATCAGAAGTTAAAAAACTTCTGACTTTGGCAGGAATCGAACCCTGCACCTTCTGCATTGGAAGCAGATACACTAACCACAAGACCAACGAGCCACACTAACTCAGACTCACTCACTCACTCACTCAATAACTCAGCCGATAGGCCTCTATTATATTCAATATTCATTCACCATATTGGCGTGAGTTTGAATTAGTGACTAATGGTTTTAAGTGGTCACTCGGTGGACTACAAAAGCCTGTGAATAAAAAAGTACAGTAGGCCAACCTTTAAGTAAATTTACAATACAAGGCCTACTCACCCAACTTTATTCCTGTCCACCAAACTCGGAAATATAGACCTTACATATGCACAGGTGCAAATGAGAAGTAAGACCACTGTTAACAAGCTTTGGAAGTTGAAAATGGCAGACTGGAAAGGAAAACAGTAGAGTATTAATTATTATAAGTATAACTCAATAGGATTTAAAATAAACTTCATTTTTTAAGTGTAGACTCATCCATTGGCTTACAAATTAAATCGTACAGTGTGGGCTTTTACATATGGTATGAAAAATGAAAAATAACACGTTCTCTTTTTGTGAACTTTACCATAAACTTTGGTAGGCCCTACAGTAGGTAGGAACTACGCACCGATACAAAAATAATTTCCTTGACCTGTAGGCCTACAATATTCAAATGTTTAATTTGGTTTGAATAATGATACTTTACTATATAACTATGAAATTGAAATACTATACTGAATGTGGGACAGGTTTCCGGGAACGCGTTCCTTTACAGGAACTTTTGTGGGAACGCGTTCCTTTTTTTACATCAGGAACTTGTAACGTCAAAGTTACTATTTTGTGGGAAATTGGAACGAATTTTACGTCCCTTTGTAAGTTCCTTTCGCCGTCGTAATCCCGTCAAATTCCAGTACCGGTACCTGATATCGTAAACTGCAGTATGAAAAATATATTTTAACATCTTGTGTTTTCAATAATGGTATCACCCTCGACCTCGTCAGATGGCCTGGGACTCACTTTAATAAATAAAAGTAATGATAAATTAACCCCTATCACATCACATTTATTATTATTTACATCAATGATGGTATAAGGAACGTGAAAGAAACTAGTTCCTTTTGAGGAACGTCTCAGTTCCTTTTTAGACAGAAGTAACTTCTTAGGCTAACTTTTCAAAGTTCCTTTGTTTGGGGAAACGTGGCCAAGACTACATAGGCCTATAATTTGATGAATTTTCAGGGAACCTTCCAAATCTTTTAACTAAAATGAAATCTGCCTTGATGTAGAGTCCCATCATGGAATTGATTTTCAAGAAGAACCTAATTTCTTATAGGCCTCCGCCTACTACAGGCCAACTGATAAGGAGACCAAAGGCCGGTTCCACACCAAACCAACCCGACCCAAGTCAAGCCGATGCAAATCGAGCACATATAAATTAATGTGGCTGTTCACACCGACGCGATCCGACTCGAGTTGCCCAAAGACATCGTCGTCCCCGTCCTGCTCACAACTGTCCATACACCGCCTTGGTCGGGTGCCACCCACCACATACCCCGCACCCACTTAAATCTGTGATTCTTAGCCACTTTCTTCCTTTGCCACATGTAGACCTACTTTCGTTTTCAAAGTGTTGTTTGCTAAAACCATAACGACTGAAGACGAACGAAGGTAAAAAGTTAACTGTCCATAAAAGAGGGACAGCATTTAGGGCCACAGCAAAATATTGATTTAGGTGGGACCAGATAAGCTGTCCCACGTAAAAGTCAAGCGAGAGCACGGACGCCAACGTTGACAATTTACACGCAATGGGCATTAGGTAGGGCCTACCGTATTTGGTCATGTTATCGTGATATGTTATCACATAAATCAACATTTTATAAGCTGTGAATAAAGTAGTTCGTCCCACAGAGTCAGTATTTTAGCGAAATAATGATTTTAAGTAATCACGATTTCGAAAGTTTTTTTTTGCCTTGTTGGTAATGGTGTGTCCAAAGTTCCAGCTGTTTATAATGCCAACCTCGCCAGATGTGATGTCAATGTTTAGGAGCATCAAAATGTCTTGATTTTATTCGTACACTTCATAAATACTTTATTTTTAGGATATATTGGGCAGGCCTTGGCTTTGAAATAGTCGTGTTTTTCTCCGAAAGCAGTTTTAGAGACCGTTATTTTATTTACTTTTTGCCGATCCTGTGGCCATAGTGCGTAGACGACAGTGCTGCGATCCCTCGGCGAGTGGCAGCTTATCTGGTTCCACCTATATAAAATGTGTGTTGGACTTGGACATAACCTCACATTAAAAACAAGAACAACACATGAAAAATGTTGGGCATAAGTGGATACACTGAGCCAAGAACAAAATTTAAATTTTATCAACTATTTTTTTGAAAGGCCTACAATAACAGTAGGCCATTGTTTTAAGAAATTGTTGTTGAACTGGCCCTCAAAAAATATTGTGCATTCATTGTTACCGTATTTCAGAAAACCAATTTTTCTCTTCTAGAGTGGAAGACAATAAGGTTTCCACAAACATTATCGCTGTGAAAGAATGCTACAGTTCACGAAACATAGCAATAAGAATTGCGTAATGTGTAATTACGATTCCATGAAATAAATTTAAAAAATCTTTGCCGAAAATTAAATTTTGCAACTGGCTCAAATGAGTCCACTGTCCAGGAATGTAAAAAACTAAAAATAATCATAAGCCTGAGGTCATTTCCGCGAGTTCCGCCCAGAAAATTGTAAACAATAGTTTGCTGTTACAACGTGCAATAGGCCTACCTTTTTTAATCAGCAGCCAGCTTTTATTTCTTGAACTTCCACAATATCAGTCAGAGGATGATACAATAGCCTTTAGCTTATTTGGGAGGTTGAAAAATATGTGTGAATCTATGATTTTACACAAGATGGCAATGAACACAACACAATCGTCTACAATGTTTGAAAACACAGTAGGTACACCCAAAACGTACGACGTCAATGCCTTCTAATAAATTTGCCACATTTTTTTTTTTTTTTTAATTTAAATTTAACAGCTTTCTCCCTTGATGACATCAAACTGGTGATCTGCGAGATGACTTGGTCGGCCAATCCCCGTTATCTTGGTGTAAACACCGTCACGACCTGGCTAAATGAACTTTAGCTACCGGTACGGCGGTACATTCACACCATATCCGACTTAAATTGAATCGGCTTGGTGTGGAACCGGCCAAATTCCATCATAAATTGCATCCGAGAATAACAGTTTGTTTTATATAAATAATAATAATAGGCCTATTACATCAGGAACTTGCACACGCGAATCACGCTAGGCCACACCTACATAGGCCCAAGTTTATAGCGTGATCAAAGACAAGTCTCAGGCCTGTACAGGTGTACTTGGTTTTAATAGAACCAGATTTTACCAGAAAAAAATTTAACATGAGGGGGGGTATACCTAAGGGTAATTTGACAAAAATATAATTTTGTATTAAATTTATGATTTTCCTTTTTCTTACCGAATATTATTATGAATTTACTTGGTTTTAGGCCGCGGAAAGTAGTTTCTGGACTTATTTAATCACTTTTAGTTTGCTTGAATCGGTCGTTTTGGTGCTAGTTCAGTTGGTGCGGTCCAACTTTTCAACACTGTTTTTTTTCAAAGAAAACAATAAAAAAACAACTTGAAATGAGAAATTAATAAAGAACTCATAATTAACGATTTAGTTTTACTTATCACTCTGAAAATATACCAATTATATAGAATAGTGAACACAGATTGAACACAAACACTCGCTCATTTCACTGTCATTTGGTCGCCATGTTTGCTATTTACGTCTTGATGTTACTTCCTAGGTTTACCAACCTTTTTACTAAAATACCACCTAAAAAGCCTTTAACGTCGCTACTTTTAATATAATGCCTTTCACCACAAAAGGACTTTCGTTTAAAATAGCGACGTTAAAGGTTTTGAAGTTTTTATTGTTACTATAACAGCAAAAACGTGATGATTTTATTTTGGATTTTTTATTATATTCTTGTAAGGTTATTTGCAGTGAGCACAAAATCTCAGCAGGTACTCATCGCTACGTTTTTTTCATGTTTTTTCTTTGGAAATTGTCGGTAAAAGTGGGTTTCCGCGTGTTTATTTTTAACGCTGGGGCTATTGGACCGTAGCTACGGGAAAATTACGTTTCTCAATTCGTCCGTAGCATGAACGAACATCGGCGGAAATCACCGAAGGTACCGAACTGTGGGTACGGAAAAAAATTAGGCCTGTTAATTTAACCGTAGGAACGGGAAGTAAATTACGTTAATTCAATAATAACCACTCTGAAAATGTACGAATTATGTTACAATTAATAAAGATTGAACACAAACATGAAACAATACCATTTCACTGTTGCCGGCGCGCCATGTTTATTATGACATTTAGTTAGTAGGCCTACCAACCTTTTCAATAAAATACTCTACTTACCAAACCTTTAACGTTGCTATTTTAAATCTTAACTCGTTTTTTTAAAAAATACTCTACTTACCAAACCTTTAACGTTGCTATTTTAAATCTAAACTCGTTTTTAACGGAAAGGATTTCGGGTGCGCTCTTATCGATTGTATCCTAGAACTAGCGCGGCGCAGCACTTTTTAAACGCTTTTATCATCTAGAATTGTGTTTGCGACGGGGCCGAATGTAGTGAAATCATTTGCAGAAAAAACATGGACCCAAATAGAATGGTAAAAAAAAAACGACCAAACGAACATTTGAACCGCCGACCTCTCGCATAGAATTCGGACGCGCTACCACTCTGCCACAATGCACTGTGATATTTGAAGCTATTGGCCTAGTTACGTGGTATCCCGCGGACGATTCGGATACCTTCGATTATTCCGCTGATCTCGTGTCATGCTACGGACGAATTGAGAATCGTAATTTCCCGTAGCTACGGTTAAATAGCTACTCTATTTTTAATTCACTAGTGATTTTGCATGGTTTTGAACAACAACAAAAAAAATTGGTGCAAAATTAGCCATTCGTCATACTAGGTACCCTTGTTCCCATGAGGGTCTGATTTAAAACATAGCCAGATATGTCAACGGGTAGGTATCCGTTACCCATCCATTGCGCACAGGTAGGCCTATACCGTTATTACTCATTCTATTCTTGCTGACCTTTCTACGACTGTCTTGCTAATTATCCTTAGGATATGAAAACAGAATTAGGGCCTTTGAGCCTAAATTGCAAGGGAGGAATAGCCTCAGCAATTGGGTGCTAAAAAATACTGAATGTTTGTATGAAGGGATAGCCAACAAAAAGCTCGAGGCCTAGGCCTAGACCTTTCAGAATTTCAGTTTGTAGGGCAGCCTAGCTAGGCCTAGGCATTCACAAAGGCCTAGGGCCCCAAAAGGGCACACCTAACCTCACTTTTGCCTTGGCTTTGCTTAGGACTACGTCCGTCGATGAGGTCTTCAGGCCTAGCCTAAGCCTATTTATTCTGTAATTCTACTCTCCTAAACAGGCTAGGCTACCGAAAGGGAATAATGGCCCGGCCTAGCCCCGGTGGTATTATCTTTAGGCCCCCCCTTTTTTTTCCTTTGGGGGGGGGTTTTTTTTTGGGGTTTTCCCCCCCAAAAAATTTTTAAATTTTTTTTTTTTCCCCCTTTTTTTGGGGAAAAAAAAATTAAATTTCCCCCTTTTTTCCCCGGGTTATTTTTTTTTTTTCCCCCCTTTTTTTTTTTTTTTTTTTTTTTGGGGGTTTTTTTAAATTTTTTTTAAAAATTAAAATTTCCCCCGGGGGGGAAAAAAAATTTTCCCCCTTTCCCAAAAGGGGCCCCGGGGCCCCCCCCCCAAAAAAAACAAAAACCCCCCTTTAACTTTTTTTAAAAATTTTTTAAAAATTTTTTTTTTTTTTTTTTTCCCCTTTTTTTATTTTTGGGGGGTTTTTTAATTTTTTAAACCCCAAAAAATTTTTTTAACCCAAAACCAAAAAAATTTTCCACCTTTTTTAAATTTCCCCCCCCAAAAAAAAATTTTTTTTTCCCCTTTTAATTTTTTTCCTTTTGTTCCTTTTTTAAAAAAAAATTTTTAAAAAAAAATTTTTTATTTTTTTGAAAAAAAAAAAACCCCCAAAAAAAAAAATTTAAAAAAAAAAAAAAAGGGTTTTTTAAAAAAAAAAAATTTTTTTTTGGGGGTTAAACCCCTTTTTTTTAAAAAAGGGGTTTTTTTTTTCCCCCCTTTCTTTTTTTTTTTTTAAAACTTTTTTTTTTTTTTCCCCCCTTTTTTAAAATTTTCCCCCCCTTTTTTTTTTTTTAAAATTTTTAATTTTTTTTCCCTTTTTTTTGGGGGGCCAAAAGGTTTTTTGGAAAAAAATTTTTTTAAAATTTTTTTTAAAACCCCCGGGTTTTTTTTTTTTTTTGGGTTGGGTTTAAAAAAAAAAAAAAAAAATTTTTTTTTTTTAAAAAAAATTTTTAAATTTTAAAAAATTTTTTTTTTTAAAAAAAAAAATTTTAAAAAATTTTTTTTCCCTTTAAAAAAAAAATTTTTTTTTTTTTTCCCCCCCCCCAACCCTTTTTTTTAAAAAATTTTTCCCCGGGTTTTTGGGGGTTTTTAAAAGGGGCCCCTTTTTTTTTAAATTTTTTTTAAAAAAAATTTTTTAAAAAAATTCCCAAAAAAAAAAAACCCTTTGGTTTTTTTTAAAAACCCCCAAAAAAAAAAAGAAAAAACCCCCCCCCCTTTTTTTTTTCCCCCCCAAAAAATTTTTTTTTAAAACCCCCCCTTTAAAAAAAAATTTTTTTTTCTTCCCCTTTTTTTTTGGGGGGGCCCCCCAAAAATTTTAAAATTTTTTTTTTTGGGTTTTTTTAAAAATTTTTAAAACCCCAAAGGCCCTTTTGGGCTAAAAAAAAAAAACCCCAAAAGGAAAAATTGGAAAAAAATTTTTTTTTTGGGGTTTTTTGGTTTCCCCCAAAACCCAAAAGGAATTTTTTTTTTTTTTAAAAATTTTTTAAAATTTTTTTTTTGGGGGTTTTAAAAGGGGGGGGGGGGAAAAAAAAAATTTTTTTTTTTTTTTTTTTAAAAAAAAATTTTAAAAAAAAAAAAAAAAAAAAACAAAAAAAAACCCTTGGGCCATCTTTTCTAACTACCATTAGGAAATTTTTTTTTGATCAATAAAATGGTTGAGGGCGTAGGTGCGTGACAATTTGCAGAACGGATATCCTTTTGTTTTTTATTTTTTGTAAATCAATCCAGAAATTAAAAAATCCATCCCAGCGGGATATCCTTTCGTTAAAAAAAAACTCTGGAAATTTTTAATACAGTACCATTTTCAAAAGTGTGGAGAAAAATGCAAAGAAACAATCCTTTTCACACCTGATAAGCGGTCCACCTTCCAGGCAAGGGCAAATTAGCGGTTTTTTTTTAGCCCCCCCCCCCCCCATCGCCTCCCAAACCTCACCCGAAATTTCATATGCCCGGGTTTTTAGTTTGGGAATGTGGGCACCCCACAATAATTATTGGTCTTTGCGAAAAGTTATGTTATCACAGAATCACAAAACCAAACGTCCACATTTTACTTCGGCTATTGGCCAATTTGTGGCCAATCACAGCTCGACAACCGTAAAATGGAAGTATGTTCAACGTTCGAGCCATGGTTCGAACATCCGTGTTTCGAACCCTACCCATTCCGAACCGAACGCTTATCACAAGGAATATCTCGCTGAAGGAAATACTTTTTATCACTTATTTATCTGTCCTTTTTAGTTATTAGTAGAGGGGGGGTTCGAAATCGAATGATATAGACGTCTTGTTTGTTTAAATTTATGGGATAATTTTACACACAGGAACCGAGCATACCACGGAGCTAACCCTAAGAAAAAACAAAAAGACTATGCTCTTACTGCTCATACCATTGAGTTTAGATTTAGAATATTTTATATATGTTATTTCGCAGACTTTCACGGATTTAATATGCCCCACATTATATTTTCGGGTATTTGTATTGTTTTATTTTCTTCCCCTGCCTATTGACTACTAGTGTAGAAGCATTGAGTGTAGTAGATAAAATAGATGAGCGTAGGTGCGTATTAATATTTTATAAATTTTATTTTAAAAAGTTGGAAATAATAGAATAAAAAACCACACGGACTACCCGAAAATACAATGTGCGCATATATTTATATTCTGCTCATACTTTGGACTTTCATCTTTCTTCGGCTCCGTGCTCTTAGAACGAAACTGTTTTTGTTACATTGTTTTATAATTGCTGTATTTTTACAATAGTGTGTATGATTGGTGTTCTCTTGACCTTGTGTGGATGTATTTAAATTACTCGTGGGAAACCTGCTCAGGGAGGAGTAGCTGTCGAGAGAATTGTCCATGGGCTCATCGTAGCATTTGAAATTATTAGCGACCGAACAAACCCTCCGAAAAAAATTTTGTGGGCCCGCATCAAATGGGGGCCCCTCCTGAAACAGGGGTTTTCCGCACAGCTTTTTTTTATCGAAATTTATTATAATATATTTGTTTTAGTCACTCACGTCGTTACATAAATGCATTGTTTAAAACTGTTTCGTACCCTTCGGTTCTCCCCCCTAGTAGTTTTCATTTTCATAATTTTAACTTTTTTATACAAAAAACTGTATGTGATATTGTTTGTTAATTAAAAACCACGGGAAATATACGCTGCCTTGTAAATCCTTTAAAAAATTTATAAAAAACATTAAATAAACAATATTTTGGCCTTACAACAAAAAAAACTAAAAAATTTTAGTACACTCCAATGAAATTTCGTTTTCCCTTTTTCTATTTTCAGAAAAATCTATTTTTTTAGTTTCCGTTATTTTTGTGGGTAAGCTCTATTTTTTTTAAATTAAAATTTATTTTTTTAAATTTGATTTTTTTTAAATTATATCATGTGAAAAAAGCAACAAAAGGGCCCTGTTTTCCTCTATTTGGTACCCAAATCAATGGTAGCACTAGCACAATTTCATTTGGGTTATTGCTAAAGTATTATAAACATCTACATTGATTTTGATTATTGCATTGATGTGTTTTTTAAAAACTGGGGGGTTAATTAATTATACATTTTTTTTACTTTTACCCCCAAACGGTAATTGTGGTGTTTTCTTTGGAAAGGGTGCTGAAAGTCCCATAATTACAGATTTTTTGGGCCTATTTAATTTTTTAAAGCTGCTAAAACCCTAGGGCCCTAGTACAAACGTAAAATATAATATAAAAAAAGTCATCTTTCTCAAAATTTTAAAATTTCCCTAATTAAATACAGAAAATGTTTTGGGAGGGACAATAGGGTTGTTGACATAGGCATTTTTAAATTTTTAGCCCAAATCATTATTTAAATTTTTTGTTTTTTGGTTCTAGGCCCCAAAGGGTTTTAAAGCAGAGGTTTTGTGATGAAGTTCGAGGTCGTTGCCCGATCAGGACCCCACCCTTTTTGCGTTTGGAAACCCCGCTGACCCCAAGATGCAATGAAGGCATGCGGGGTTTGGGCGGAGGGGGGGAGAGCGGGGTTTGGGTTCCCCCCTCCCTCTCCCTCCCCCACCCCATTCCTCCCCAAAACCCCCCCCCCCCTGGCAAAAAAAAAAATGTTATAAAAAACCGTTCCTCCCGAAAATCCAAAGGCAAAATTTTGATGTTTTGTATGACTCTTTAAAAATAAAATTTGGGGGTACCCCTCAATAGTTTTCTTGTTATAATTTTCTTCACCCCCCACTATGCGGGTTTTTTTCTGTGTCAGAACTAGAGTACAGCATCGGGTTTATTTTTTTTTAAAATCTGCCACATACCGGGGTGGGGGTTTATGCCCTATTAGGATATGAGTTTGAGAAACTGGGTATTCTTACTTATCCAGGTCAAAAAAATTTTTTAAACTCAAATGATGTCCTTTTAAATTTTTTTTTGTTTTTAGGTCTAAATGAAAAATTGCCCAAAAAAAAAGGGAAGACGAATAGCCCAAAAAATGTTTTTAAAATTTTAAACACTCGTGTTTCGGAGGACGTGTGAGCTAGAAATTTTACTCCCAAAAAAAAAAAAAAAAATATAAATAAGGTCAAAAAAATTCTATTTTATTCTATTCCAAAATTTTTAGTCTCGCAGTCGCCGAAAACCCCCTTTTTACAAAATTACGTGGACTACCCGGTTTCCCCAACCGAAAACCCCCAAGTAGGAAAAAAGAACCCCTTTTTTTGGGTTTTTTTTGGGTTTTCATTAAATTCAAAATTTAAAAAAAGTCTAAAGGGGACGCCGAGACCAAAAAAAATCGTAATTTAAGACTAGTGGATTTTTAAGTCCAGCCACCACCCCCCCCCCTTTTTTCATTTTCGTCACTCAATGTCATATATCACCAGGAATTTAGAGATTTTCAAACCTCGTACGCTACTAATTAAATATTTAATAAAGTACTAGAAACGGAAAAGGGGGAGGGGAGGTTGGCGCGTGTGGCGTGGGATTCTGGGGCCCGGGGGTTTACATACAACGTGGGGGGGTCAAAGAAAAACCCCGGCAAAAATATATTTAGGAATTGATTGGGAAAAATATGCAAAGCTTCTAGTTCGGAAAATCGTTGACGCGTTTGACGAATACAATAC
The DNA here is from genome assembly GCA_024449915.1 of Sweltsa coloradensis. Classification (NCBI taxonomy): domain Eukaryota; kingdom Metazoa; phylum Arthropoda; class Insecta; order Plecoptera; family Chloroperlidae; genus Sweltsa; species Sweltsa coloradensis. The sequence continues at coordinate 2,986 of JAMZAV010013023.1, read as the reverse complement.
AACCACTAGCTTCCTTATCAAACAATTTAAAAAAGTCGATTACTATTACAACTGTAAAATATTTAAAAATTTTTCCTGATATTTCTGATAAAACCGCCATGAGGTGGGTGAGGCGTTTACCTGGCTAAAAACCCCTCTAGCCGGGATCGATCTTGAGGCGCTATGCCCGATGCACACGCTGAAAAAATTTGTTTGCTATTTTGTGCGCAGGGCAGAAGGGGCGCTGGCGGCCCCCAAACAACCCCTCCCCGCCCTTCCCCAGGAAACCCCCGTGAAATTTTGCGGGTTTTGCACGGGAATTTTTATCCGAATTTTGGAAATGATGGGAAAGGGAAATAAAAACCCGGGCCCCGTGTATTGGTGTAAAAATTTTGATCCCTTGGGGTTTTGGCGCGTTCCCGGTGATAAAAATTGTTAGTAGTAAATAATTGAAATATTTTAAATTTTTTTCTTTATGCCCCAGTGATAAAATTTTGAATTTTATTTTGGTTGCGCAAATAACTTTTCTTCAAAAATAAATCGAAAGCTCAACCCCCCGGGTGTAGGTACAACAAAAAACCTAAATCTCCTACCTACCTACCTACCTACCAGTTGGGGTAGTGGTGCGTATACGGGGGTATACGCCGTTACGCCCCGGGTCCGCTAATAAATGTTTGTATACACACGCTTTGGGGTTGTGATAGGGGTGATACGCAATGATAAGGTCCCAAACCCGGGTTTTTTTTTAGATTAAATTATTATTTCACGTATAGGCGAACTATTTATTATCATGTCTTTTTCCCTCGTCACCTTACTTCGATTAGTTGACCGTCTGACGCCGAAAGTAACACGAACATGTCAAGGAAATGACTGAAAATTGAAAAAATCCTTTTTCCCAAAAAACACAATCATATAATTGAGCTCAAGGCACCGGGGGCTTTTTTTTTCCTCCCCCTACTTTCAGGGGAACTGGGAAGGGATGCGTTTTCTCGATGTTATTTTTTAGTAGTTTTCATGGATTGCAAGTGTGCATGTTTGGGCCCTTTTAGGATTCGTTTCGTAAAAATTTTTTTTTGCAAAAAAAAAAAGATTATTGAATAATTTGGGTTTTTAGCCACTTTTACGCGTTTTAATAGCCCAAGAACATTTTGCTGTAAAAACCTGTTTACAAGTCCGAAGCAGGAATATTTTAATTTTTTGAGCTTTTTATTTATTTATTTTAAAACGCTCAAATATTTGCGAAACTACTTTTATAACATGATGGTTTTTAGTTTGGTAAATCAAATTGAAGTTTTCGCCTAAAATAAACTAAGGTATATCCATCATAAAAAAAACGAAATCCTTTGATTTTTCATTTTTCTTTAAAAACATGCGAAATAACTAAAACGCGAAATTTTTTTTTTCGCCTTCGGCGAAAGGCCCCGGCGGCTGGGTTTTGCCCCAACCCCATACCCGCAAAAGGGAAAAGAAGCGTATCGTACTGTAAATTTAGCCTACACCACTGCTACCTACTACCTCCCTCCCTACCTACCACCTACCTACCTCCTCCCTACCTCCCTACCTACCTTCCTACCTCTGTATATCACAGATCACTGTACTACTGTACTATAAAACCTCTGTAATAACACTGTACTACTGTACTACCACCTACCCCTGTTTTTTACCTACCCCCTGTTTCTATACCCTGTACTAACACCTTATATTTTTGGATGATTTGGCGACAACTTAGAGTTACTATTTTCTTTATGAAAAGTAAACATATACACATAGTCAAATTTGTGTGATAAAATTAAATTTTCGTTTCGTTTTAAATTTTTTGCATTATTTGCGATCTAAAAACTACAAAAAAGACAAAATCTCAACTTCAAGTTGAAAGTATAACGAAAAAATAAAAGTTTTCGGAAAAATTTTAAGTAATGAAAAGCGAAATGGGCGTACATACAGGCAAATTTTATTTTCACTTTTCTAAGGTGATGTTTAATAATTAAAGTTGTACCCCTCACATTAAAATATAGCCTTGAGAGTTGGATGTTTTGTGGTGGGGTGTAGCGTTTACTCCTGCCCCCTCCCCGTAGGGAAAAAGTTCCCCTTTCCGTAGCGTACCGGGAGTGCTAAACAATGAAGTGCACGGGGGAACGCTCAAAAGCACATCTGATTTTTGATACAACGATTGTTTTTTTTTTATTATTTACTGATTTTTAAAAACTCCAAAAAGTCCACTAGACAATTAAACGACGGGATAAAAAAAACATTTTTTTTGGGTGCCCGCTGTAGGGTATAACATCAGATTTACCGTGTGAACCTAGGTATTTGCGGGTAGGACAATTGGAAAGGTTGCCCTCTCGACGGGGGTTTGAACCCGGGACTCCTGAATCGGTCGAGCGCTAAAAGTTCGGCCAAAATGTCAGTCAAGTATTAATAACCCTCCCTCGGAGCTTAGTGGAATATAGCATCCCAAAGATTTTTTGTGCACCACATCAAGGGGGGTAAAAAAATAAAAAAAAAACAAAGATAATGTGATGAACACTCTTTCATGAGGGGGAATACATACCCGCAAAATTTTTTTAAAAAAAAATTAGATTCACCAAAAGAACGAATTGCAGATTGTCGAAGAAGAATAACAAAATTTAAAAAATATTTTGTTGGTGGGGTTTCCGTTTTTTTTTCGAAATCACCATTTCCTCGGATGGCCCACCCGCTCCCAACCCATCATCATCAAAGTCTGTCCACCCTTGTTGAAGGACAAGCAAAAAATAAAAACTGCCCAATTTGGGGGTCTTTTAATTTTTCGTCCCCTTAGTTAACCAGATTGGTTGTTTTTGATTTTTTAAGGGTACGTAATAATGCCTACAAAAAATAAAGTGTGGTTATCTTCGCAAAAAAGCTTTTCAGGCGCGTTAATGGCAAATTTTTAGCCCGGTTTAAAAAAATAATTTTTTTGCATTTTGGAAAAAAAAAAAACGTAAAAAACCCAGGTTCAAGGGAAACACATTTTTTTTTCGAAAAA
>JAMZAV010013022.1:0-15726 GCA_024449915.1 Sweltsa coloradensis | reverse complement strand
ACAGATAATAGAAAACTACCCCGCGCGGCATAGCTGGAATCTGGACTCTGAGCATACATCACATTTTTTGCCTTCCTGTTTTTTTGTTTTTTCTCCTCCCGATGGGAGCTAGTGTTTCCTTCCTACCCATGATTGAAGTGGTGCTGTGCTGTGTTTGTCGGTTTATTTTTACCCCGTCAAGTGTGATGGAGTCGGTTGAAGGGAAGGGAACAGATCACCGCTGAGCGGGGGTGTCACGTGGTGTGGTTTGCACGGGCACTTGATCCGGCCAGGAGGACCAAAATCATTATCATGGCAAGTAACCCAATACGGGGAAATGTCAGCAGCGACAAACCACTAAACTGTAGGTTTGAGGGGGTGTTCCTTTCCCTTATGCCGGGCGGAAAGTATAACAATACCTGACAAAATATATTACACAAGTTCAGAGTTTCAACGGAATAAAAATTACAATGCAGCACGAGGTAAACAATTAATATACTATATTTAAGACGCCGTTTAATATCCAATAATTGAAATTTTTGGCATTATCTATAGAATCTTAGCACATACGGGCAATTGCGATACATCCCATAATTTTTTTAGAAACATTTTTCCTTCGAAATTTTTCATTGTGTTCGTTTGATTTATATGGTGAGACTTTTTTTCTTTAAGCAGGAATTTTTTCAATTTTGTTTTTCCCTTTTAGATTTAGATTTAGGTCAGAAAATTCTACACCATGGATAGTTAGTTGTGAGTTTTGTGATTTAAACTTTTCGAAACGATGTTTTTTTGCTATTAAAAATTTATTTGTAGATATTTCTTACCAAATGAACCATTCTCTTGAACCTCAATGTGTTATAACTAAAACGATAAATCAAAATATGATTAGAGGGTTGTCACCTACATAACTTGATTTACGTTGTAGTTCTCAAGTATCCGGTCTCCAGGGGGCAGTGACGAGTACACGACAAGGATCAAGGGAACACTAATTACTAATTAGTACCGCATTCTCCCACCGTGGGAGGCGAGGCGCCACATCCAATCAAACCAAATCCCATTCAAAAACCATAAATAATAATTGATATTCTCGACTTCTGTCGGATAATAATTAGACAAATAGCGTTTAGAGAACAAAGTTGGTCCTAACGAGCACACGGAAAAAAGAGTCACTCTCATTTAGATGGATGGTCGGAGATACATCAGGAAATAAGAGAAGTCGGCTGGACGAAATATCATGACATTTAGACCAGTCATTCGGACACGACCAAGAAGTAACGGTTCATACTTAGTAGTTGGTGTGACCCAACTTTTCAATACCGTTTTTTTTCAACTAAAATCAAACAGTAAACACTCACCATTGATGAAAATAAGTCAAGAAAACTCATTGTGTACTATTTTATTACATACAGCACCAAAAATCTAAATAGAATCATCACGTTTTTGGTGTAACAAACAACAAAATTCAAAACCTTTAACGTCGCTATTTTAAACGAAAGTACTTTTCCATTAAGGTTCATTTCTGTTTTAAATAGCGACGTAAAAGGTTTTGTAGGTTGAGTAAAAAAAATTTTTTTTTTGAAAATTTAAACCATAAAGTACCAATAACGGGGATAAAAAAAAACCTTGCGAAGTCGGGCCCCAAAGCTAAGGTACGGAAAATACTTAAAACAGAAAATTTCTCCCGAAAAATTAAAAAACATTTTTTCGGGGAAAATTTAATTAAAAAATCACCTTAAAAAAGTTAGTGTTAAGTATTCAAAGACTTATTTTACGACAATGTAATTCTGAAAACAATTTTTATTGTTCCCTTCAAAAAAATTTTTGCCAAAAATATAACTTCCTTTTAATTTTAAAAAAAAGGTTTGGAAAAAGCTAAAAATTCAACTTGGTTTAATTTTAAATGTTTTAAGAATTTACATTTTTTTGATCCTTTAAAAAAGAGTGTTTTTTGTTTTTTTTATTCAAAGGAAAGGGTTGGGAATTTTGAAAGGGGCAACAAGCCAAAAAAAACCCAAAAATTAAAGCTTTTAGCCCCCAACCAAACAACCCCCCAAAAAAAGAGATAAAATTTTAGAAAAAATTCTTTCATTTGTATTAAAATTTAAAAACCTTACATCAAAAAAAATCTTTTAGGTAATACCAACGGACTATGAAAAAAAAAAACCTTAAAAAAGTTGATTAAAAAACTTTTTGAAATGTCCCTTTCCTTACTTCCTTTGGGGAAAAAGCTTTATGTTTTTTTTCTCATTTTCAAAAATTTTAAAATTTTAAAATTGTAATTTTTTTGCCCCTTAAAAATGAAAGAATTTTTTTATTTTTAAACCAAAAACAAAATGAAAAAAAAATTTTTTTTTATTTTTTTTTTTTATTTATTTATTTTTTATTTTTTTTTATTTTTTTCAAACCAAATTTACCTACCCTTTATTTCCCCTTTTGGAAAATTTTTTTGATTTTTTCTTTGGTGGATTTTGTTTAAGTAAAAAACTTTCCCCCCTAAATTCTACGTTAAAAAGAAATCCGGCCTGCAAATTTAAACCCCTTTATCCGGCAAAAAGTGTTCCGGGGAATGCCCTAGCCAAGGTTTTAATATTTTTTGCCAGCCCCTTTTTCGGTATTTCCTTGGGTTTCCAAGAAAAATTTCTTTTCATCCCCCCCCCCCCCCCCCAAAAAAAAAAGTGGGGTGGGTTTTTGTTTTTTTTTTTTGAATTTTTTTCCGCCCCCAAACCCGATTTTATAAAATTTAAAGGGGAATTTTTAAAGTCGATTTAGACTTCCATTTTTTTTAAACTGCAAAATTTTTTTAAAAGTTTTTATTTTTTTTTTGTTTTTTAAAAAAATTTTTCTTTTTGGAAAACCCCCTTTTGATGTTTTTGGGTTTTAAAATCCTGTATTAATAATTAAATTTCAGCCTTTTGGAAACTCAAGAATGTACACGTTTTTTTCACAATTTTCTTTAGGGGGAAAAATTTTTTTTGTTTCCCCAAGGTAAAAAAAGGTTCCCCCCCCCCCGGAGGGAAAAAAGAGTTGGGAAAAGTTCAAGTGGTTTTTTAAATTTTCCCGTCCCCCTTAAAAAATTTTATTGGCTAAAATTTTCAATTGGTTAAATTGGGAACTTTTTGTTTTTAAAAAAATTACTTGGGTGATCCCCGGAAATTTTTTATTTTTTAAGACCTTTTGGAAAAGCAAAAATTCCCATTCTTATTTTTAGAAAAATTCGAATGTTTTTTTTTTCTTTTTTTTCAAAAAAAAATTTTGGTTTTGGGAGCAATTGCAAACCAAAATTTTTTTAAAACTTCCCATTTGCGAATTTTATTTGGAAAAGCCTTTTCAAAATTTTTTTTAAAGTGAACTTTTTACGTCGGGGGGGGGGAAAAAATTTTTTTTTTATAAAAACGAAATTTTAACCCATTTTTTTAAAAAAAATTCCTTTCATTATTCAAAACTGTAATTTTTCCTAATGAAGGAAATTTCAAATTTTTTATTTTAAAATAAAAAATTTTTTTTCCCGTTTTCTGTAGTATTTTATTTATTTTTTTAATGAAAAAATTCACCCTATATTTCATTTTAGGTATTTGAAATTTTAAAAGGCCCCAGGGTTTAATAAATAAGAAAGTTTTTTTCCCTTACGCTTTTTTCGTGGAATGCGGGGTTTAAAAAAAACCGTTATCTCAAGGAAACATAAAAATTTTCCAATGGAAAATGTGTTTTTTTGAGTTTTCTCGTTAAAGCGCTACAAAATCCGTCCCCCCTCTCATGTGAGGGTCAAATGCCTTGTATTGAAACATTACCAAAAAACCCCCATTTAAAACAAACTGCAGGTCGTGCAAATAAATTTTCCGCCAGGGGAACAGTTTAAAGCGGCTTGTATTGATTTTTGGGGAAGGTTTGTATTCTTTTTAAATTTACCGGAGCTAAAAGAAAGTCACTTTTTTTGAACCTGGGTTTTTACCCACTTTTGCCTTTTTTCCCAAAAGGGCGAAAGATTTAATTTAAATTAAAATTTTTTTAATTTCGTACAAAAAAAACGCACAAAATTTTTAGTGAAAGGGAAGCACAAAAAGAAAAAAAAAAAAAGGGGGGAAAACCAGGAAAAAAAAAAAAAGAAAAAAGGAAGGTTTTTTTTTTTTTTTTTTTGGGGTTTTTAAAAAGGAAAAACCCCAAGGAGAAAAAGGGAAAAAAAACGAAAAAGGAGGAATGGGAAAAAAAAAAAAAAGAAAAAAATTTTTTTCAAAAAAAAAAAAGAAACCCCCCCAAAAAAAGGGAAGAAAAAAAAAAAAAAAATTAAGGAAAGAAAATTTTGAAAAAAAACAAAAAAAAAAAAAAAAAAAAAAGAAAAGAAAGGAAAAAAAGAATTTTTGGGAAAAAGGGAAAAGGCCAGGAGGGGGAAAAAGGGAGGGGGGAACAAAAAAAAAAATGAAAAGGGAAAAAAGGGAAAGGAAAAAAAGGAATTTTTGAATAAAAAAAATTTAAAAAGGATAAAACGGGAGGGGAAAAAAAAAGGAAAAAAGAAAAAAAAAACCAAAAAAAAAAAAAGAATCTTTTAAAAAACAAAAAAGGCAAAATAGAAAAAAAAAAAAAAAATTTTGTAAAAGGGGGAAAAAATACAAAAAAAAGAAGTAAAAAAAAAAGAAAAAAAAGAAGGATTCTTCAGAAACACACTTCTTGGTCTCTCGAGGAACTTCACCCCGGGTTGGAGCGATCAACCGGATACGGAACTCTGGAACTGGAACGTCTTGGACGGGAGATTTTCTTCAATCTTTTGGATTTTGGAACTTAAACTGGGCGAGAACTTGGGCGAGTTTTGGGAACTTGGAATTTGGGCGAGAATTTGACCCCGGGACCTGTAAATTCTAAAAATTCAATCGGATAACCGGAAAAACAAACTTCTATTACAAACGAATTTTTAAAAAATGGCTGGCTATTTTTTTTTACTGAGAACTTTTTATTATTGAGAACTTTTTATTATGAAATTTTATTTTTGGGATTTTTAAAAATTTGATAACATGTTTTTGTAATTGAAAATGTAACATAACTTGATTGATTCATTTATTGTATTTTGAAAACGGGTTTTTGTTAATTTGTGTTAACCCTTTTCGTTGTCGTGTCTACCCACTCAATATTTTTTTCGTTTTTTTAAAATTAAACTTCAGCATTTGGAAAGACTTGACTTGAGCTAGACCGGGCGCATCTTCTAAGGTGGTAATTTTTTTTCCCAACGCTGTTTGACTTTGAGTGACGTGAATTTTTTTTTGATTTTTTTTTCATTTTGGATAAAAAAAAGTAGTTTTTTTTTTTTTTTATTTTGTTGTCGGTGGTTTGGGCTTTTAGCGACATTGCGCGCCAACTGTGTGGCTTGTTTTCTATACACTACCCGGTTTTAAAATAAATAACTTAAAAAATAATTAAAACGGGGTGCTTGCCAACTTTAACCTAAAATTTTTTTTGAAAATGAAAAATTAAAACAAAAATATGAAAGGACGCAAGGATGGTTATTGTTTGAAGTGATACTATGTAAATTTCAAGTTATAGTGACCGACACCTAAACCCATGGAGGCTCCAGGGTCCAAAACCCCCAAAAAACCGGGAAAACCCACTTGCTGGTCCACTCACTAGGCCTAAATCTCCTAGACCAGTGAGGGAAACCCACAAGGCCTAACAGATCACACCCTAACCTGGGAAAAAAGGGATACTTTACAGGGTACAGGGAAAATTAAAAAAAAAAATTACCAAAAAAAAAAATTTAAACACAAAAAAAAAAAATTAAAAATTTAAAAAATAAAAGGGAAACGCGATCTAAAAGCAGATAATCAAAAAAATAATTAAAATTTTGCGGGAATAAAAACGGAGCGAGTGCAAAAATCATGGGGGAACAAACAAATAAAAATCAGACATTCTGATTAAAGAACTGACTAAATAAAAAAAAACCCGAGCGAGGGAAAAAATTTAAAAAAAAATCGCGGACTCAAAAAATTAAATCGTAAAATTGAGAGCTTCAATAAAAAGTAAAACAAAAATTACGATAAAAAGAACAAGGTTCCGGGGGAAATGGAAAACTTCAAACGGTTTTTAAAAAAGAAAAAAAAAAAGTAGAAAAAAAATCCAAAACACAGTTTTGAGGCAACGGGAAAAGTTTAGACGAAAAACTAGAGGCAATTGAGTTAAGGGGTTCTGAAACAGTGACCAATAAAAAAATCAAAGGTGAACTTGCTGGGATAGATCGGGTAAAAGAACCATGCCCCAGTCATGATGTTATTAAAAACGAGTATTTTTGAATAGGCAAAAACTCTCCAAAAAAGGTGTCAGCAGGTTAAAAAAACTATAAACACTAAGCGGTACAAGTAGGGTTTTTCAAGAATCTGTCTCACAAACTTTTTATACTCTGGGGTGACATTTTTAAAAATGAAATTTTAAAATTCTAAAAGGAAAATTAAAAATCAATGCCCCCAATGGAATTTCTTCAAATTTTGGAAAAAAAATTTTAAAATGTATAATTTTCCCAAAAAGCCAACAGCTAGGCCTAATCTGTCAGGTTGGTGGAAGATGCTGGGATGGCAAATGATCATCATTTGAAACTTATGACAGCTGCGTTAGCATTTAAAAACAAGTTCGGGGGTACCGAACAGCACCTAAACTGATGTGTAGGATTTAATGGGAAGTGGGAGAACCCCGGGTAGCTGGTGGTATGCAAACAGCTGATTAAACAAACTAAGTACTTCCCAAAAACCCCAACCCCTCCAAAAATTCTAGGTATATTTGTTTTCACCTCCCTGAAAATATGAATTTGTTGGTTCAACAAAAACATTAGTAAAAAAGAACTGATTAACGACCAGCGAATGGATACCGGGGTTGCCATCTCGACTAAAAATAAAAAACAAGTTAAAAATCAAAAAACAAAACAGTGAAAAACCAAAAGGGATAATCGTAATTATCAACACAGTATCGGGCAGCGAATAGTTATAAAAACCTCTCAAGTAGTTATAGTCAGGATACCGATATAAAAACCCCTGGGAAAACCGAAGGGAAAACGCAATACTAAAACCGGGGGAAATAAGTTCTAAAATTCATGGTAATAAATGGCAAAATCAAACCGAACTGAAAAATAAAAACTATCAGCAACCCCGCCAAACTAAAAATAAAAACCGGCGGCGAACAAAACCACAGCAAAAAACCAACGGGCTGCTTTAAAATATGCTTTTAAATACGGCTGAACCGAGATGATAATGCTATCAAATTATGACAATTTTTCCTAAACCTAGGGAGTTTTTGTTGGGGGAAATAACACGGGGGAAATTTTCCCCCCAATACAAATGTCCAAAAATTAAAATTGAAATTCATGATTTGTTTGTCGGCGTTGATGATTCTGGTAGTGAAGTACCTTATCTTGAAGAACTGTTTGGACATTATTACAAAAACTAAAAAACATGGTACGCTGAGTAGGTGTAAGCATTTTTGGGGGGCCTTGGGTAAAAAAAGTATTAAATAACTAAAAAAAGCGTTTCTAACAAAAACTTGCGGTGAGATAAAGTATGATGTTACTTGTTTGATAATAAAGAATTTAATAAAAGAGGTTATACTAGGAGGGGGGTTTTTACACCCATAAAGTAGTTTGAATTTTAAAATAAAAAAATAGAGATAACCCCGGAGATTTGATATAAATTTACCAAAGTGCTTTTAAATATTTTTATAAAGATTACAAAATCTAGAAAGTGTCGGATAAGTGTGGGGGAAGGTACTGAGGTTTTCAGAGTTAGATGAAATTTCTTAATTTTTTGTGCGCTAAACAAAGTTGAAAAAAAAAACATAAAGAAGAAGTAGCAATGAAGAGGAAATTTTAAAAATTGTTGAGAACAGGAAAAGTTGATGAAGAACAAAAGGGAATTGTATCGTTTTAAAGAAGTATCGTCATTTTTTTCATTAACCAGGTCGGAAATACGAGTATAAATTTTTATTAAAGAGGTGTAGGCTCAAATTTTTGGGAAAAAATTTCCCCTACCTTTTGCGTACCCTGCGCGGTTGAAAAAAAAGTTTCAAACATGCTTGAATGGGGTGTTTTGAACGTCAGCGTCTCCGATATTTGTCCCTTTTGTAATAAACCTAAAAAAGATGGAAACCCTTAGAATTTGCCTGATGCGACAGATTAATAAGTACACGTACCAGATAGAAATCCCCAAATGTCCAGAAGAGATCTTTCAAAATTTATCGGAAAGGAATTTATGAGTTCATTTTATTTAAAATTGTTCGTTTTGGGGAATTGCCGTTTTGCGCAGAAGCGTAAGTACGTTGCTTTCAAAAATAACTCAGAGTGGGACCCAAATTTAAAGTAGTTCCATTTGGGTTTAAGTCTCTGTGGCGGCTTTTACGCGGTGTCTTTTTGAAATACTCGGTAATGAACTTATTTACTTTGTACTACCCTTTTCAGACATGCTGGCACATCAAAAACTACGGAACATTTGAACATATGGATCGCTTATTTGACAAGTTTGATAAAACTAATCTTCTGTAAATCTATATAAATCAATTTTTTTCGAAAAATGTTCCGTTTTTAGGACTATCCTGACTCCAGAGGGAGTAGCAAATGACGCAACAAGTTAGAGGTTACAGAAATGGATAGGCCTAAAAAAGTGAAACAACTTAAATCCTTCCCTTGGGGTTTAAATTTAAATTTTTATCGGCTTTACCAAATCCTAGCAGAAGCCCCCGGGCCCCCTTTTTAAAGCCTTAAAAAAATGTTTTATGGAAGTGGAAGGAAGAACTAACATGGCGTTTCGAGGGTTAAAAAATTGTTCATAAATCGTCGTCTTAAACTACCCCCGGATTTCAGTAAACTTTATTTTTTCAATGTCTCCCGTGAATGGAAAGGGGAAATCAAAATATCCCCTAGATGAAATGGTGATATTCAAATAATACTTTTTCTTTAAAACATGAAAGGTGCCCAGTTTTGTATTGACGGTTTAGAAAAAAACTACTCTTATAGTTGGTCGTTGATGAGTTCCGGACTTTTGTGCTTGGCTCAATTTTTAAACCCTAACATGATAATAAAGCATTAACTTTTCTAAAACAATGCAGATACTGGGACGTTTAACCGTTTTGGGTATTGTTAACAAGAAATTTCCCCTTTAAAATTCAACACTGTCATGGTTTGGATAAACTGTCGCTGACATTTTAGAGATATCCCAAGATGAACTGGTGGGGTTTTACCCCAGGGGTCAGTATTGAAAAACACGATACAAAAAAATTTAACCCCCGCGTTTTTTATAATAACTAGGGAAAAAGTTTAAAACATTCATGAAACGCGAGAGTCAAAAATTTTTTGGGGTAATCCCTAGTAGCCTACAAGGGGCGGTTTTCCAAAAATGGGTAATTTTAAAAATTTATAAAGATAAACTTTTCCCCAAAATTACGATCTTGGGGAAATTTTTGCATACCCGCGGTTTAGTTTCCGAATTATTGGAAGTACCGAAGAGGTCGGGCATTTTGGGTTTGGTTTTTAAAGCATTGCATTATAAAAGAAATTTTTATTTGGGAAAAACCCGGCGAAACGGTTAAAAAAATCTAGCACTTGTATCTGGCCCCAAAGCACAAAACCCCTCCGCTTGCTTGTCATGGTGTTTTTACTCCGATAACCCCCAAGGGATGGACAGCCGTCGCAACCGTTTGTTTGGACCCATCCCCCGTTCGCAGCGAGGGCTCAATAATTCTAGTTTTTTAGATGTGTTTTCAAAAATTGTAAGTTTTATACCCACTAGCTCAGGGTACGGCAGAAACTGTTGAGGGAAACTGGCACACTATGTAAAAAATATTCAAACACCGATTGTATATTAGTGACACGGGACCAGTATACATCTAAACGTTTTACAGTGCTCAGAGAAAATGGGTACAAATTATCATTTATCAATAAACCCCCAAACTAACCCCTCAGAACGGTAATGCGTGAAAAGGACGGTTTTTTTAGGGGGTATTGCTCAGAGAAACACACTGCTTGGTAGGATTAGTTTCCCAAAAAAATAGAAACCTGGTTAAATGAAAATTTTCATGAGAGCACGGGCTTCACTCCTTGGGAACTACATTTAATGAGAAACCCGATTAAAAATTTAAAAAACTGTTTGAAACTCCTGATATGGAAAACCAGACACCCGCATAACTATAAAATACAACTTTCTCGAGAAAACTTGGGAAAAAAAGTAGAAACGAAAGAAACGTCCCAAGATGCACACCCCAAAAATAACCCCTTTTTAATTGGACCTAGTGTTGTTAAAGTCCCTATACCATCTATGCTGAAAAAAAAGTAACTCACAAATTTTTTTAATTTATTCGAAAGGGGCCTATCGGTAGCTCAATCCCCGGGAAACCAAAGCGTACCATTAATTGACCCAGTTTCAAAAAATGGATAAGGAAAAACACAATGTGTAAATTTAAGGCCATATCTCAAAGAAACCCATAAAAATAAAACTTGCTTGGAGAAATCAAAAATTTAAATTCAAATATTAAATAAAAAAATAAAAAATAAACTTTACCTCTACTTTAAAAAATAAAAATTTTGAATTTTAAATAATAACTTTTTAATTTAAACCCGAAGGATAGAGAACGAAAATGACAAAGGGGTTTTGAGGGGGTTTAAAACCTACCCGTAGAAAAACACAGTAGGCCCAAATTAAATTAAAAACATTTTAAAACCTACAGTTTTTTAAAAAAAGAAAAAGGGGAGTAATTTTCTGTTAAATTTTTAACCCGCTGTTATAAACTTGACCTTGACTTAAAAAAACATAAAAAATGAGGAGGTGGCCAGCCCCCACAATAGATAGACACTCTAGCTGCAAGAAGCAATAAAAATTAATGACTTTACTTAGATAAAATAAAAAAAAATCTTCACTGACTGGCAATGAGTACTCACTCCAATATTAATACACAACTTAAAGGGAACATTTATGCCAACTTAAAAGGGGAAAAACTTCTAAATGCATCCACACAATTAGGTGTCACACTAAACTTTGCTTGTCACACACATACTATTGTTTTCACACCCAAAAATATAACCCACATTTTAAAACATTAAAACTTTTTGAAGTTAAAATTGCTAATATTGGATTTGTTTTTTTTAAAAATTAAAAATAAATTACTTTTTATACTAAAAATAATTTAAACCGGAACCTTTTGGACTTGTTTAAAATAGATTTTAAATTATAGTTGAAATGTTGAAATTGAAGTAAATTGGAATTCTGAAGTTGAATTTTTTTTAAATTGACAACCAAATTTTTTATAAACTAAAAAAAAACAGTAAAATTTTAAAAATAAAACTAAAAAAAATAGTAAATTTTTAGAGCTTTCAGTGAAATAAAGTAGGCTAGAGAGAAGTGAAAAAGAAAAGATAGTGGAGTGTTAATGATGATGGGGGGTGAAATTAAAAACTAGATTGAAAGGTGGTCTCGAGTTAATGTTTTAATAATAAAAATGTGGTAGTTAATGTGGACGTAAGTGTGAAATGTGAAGTTGATGACTAAGGGCGATGTTGGTTAATTGAATTTTTATTGGCCTAAGTGACGGTAAAGTTGAATTTTATGTGGGCGTAAGTACGATGTTGGTTTAAATGAATTTTTTTGGGGTTTTATGTGGTCGTTTGACTGTTGGTTTAAATTGAATTTTTTGGTCGTAAGTGATGAGTTTATAGTGGGATAGCAAGGGAAAAAAGTTTTAAGTTTTTTGGTGGCTAGGGGATGCGAACTTAGAATTAATTAAAATTGAAGTGGGAAAAAAAAAAAGTTATTAATCGGGAACACAATAATCTGGTTTTAACGTTGCATAGAGGATAGGACAGTGAAGATGTAGGGAGAGAGTAGTGAACTGAGGATAGTGAACTTTAAACTTGAAGTGAAATTTTTTTTTTTGATTGAATAAACATAATTGGAACGGGAGACATGAATATTTTTTGAATAAAATTTTTTGAACTTTGCTTGGAACTTTTTTCAATTTTTTTTGAACATAACCTCCTTTGAATTAACTTGAAATTAAAGTGAAATTTATAGTTTTTAACTGTAAATGGACGTGACCTTTAAATTGAAAGGGATGTGAACTATTTTGCTTTTTTTTTTAAAAAAATTTTGGGAATTTTTTAAAAACGGATGGGAACCCACTAAATTGGTTGAATTTGAAAAAATTTTGAAATGAAACCCTTTTTTAACTTACAACATTTTTTTAAAAAATTCAAAATAGGATTTTAATAGGTTTAAAATAAAAAAATAAAATTTTCTCGAGTAAACTCGATAATAAAAAAATACTTGACTATTTCTGGATTTTTAACCAAACCTTTTGTGGAATTTGACCCCAACAATTTTAAAATTTAATTTTAGAATTTGAAAAAGGAACTAAAATTGAAATTGATTTTACCTTGTTTTTGCAGCCTTGTTATTACCATTTTTGTTTTTTACACTTTTTGGTTAGTAAATTTTTTAAAAATAATTTTTAAAAAAATAATTTGACTTTTTTGGGGATATTTGGATAGGACTAACATAAATTTTTTAAATTTTTAAAAAATTTCTGAACAGAAAATAGTGAGGATGGGGGGGTTGAACCGTGGGTAGTTCAAATGTTTTTCATTTTAATTTTTTGGGGGGATTATTTGTTACAAAAATAACATTTTCACATTTAAAAAAAACACCTTCCTGACATGGGTTTCACAGTGTACTTATCAATAAGGAAGACCGTATTTGGGTGAACCAATATTAACAACCTTAGTAATCGTGCATAATTAACTTTTTTGTTTTCTCGTGTAAAATTAGTGAGCATGTAATATGTATACCCCCTTTTTGTAAAAGTTTTTCTGTATGGTTGTGTTCGTTTATATATTTTTTTTATGGCGTTTTTTTTGTATTTAGCGATGTAATTTTTTTGATCGAGTAAATACTTTATTAGATATGTTCTGGTGCGTTTATACCCGGATTAAAAATTTAGGGAGGTGATAGAAAAGCGATGAGTTAGTAGGAGAGGTTTAAATAAATAAACCACAGTATAATTATTTGACAAAGCAAACGGGGAAAAAGTGTAAGCGGAAATTTTTGGAGTCAGTACTTCTTTCCCGGGGTTTTTGATGGTTTAGTTTTTTTTGTCTACGAAAAACTTAGTACAGGAGTATGGGGAAAACCCAAAAACAGGTTGAAATTTGAAATTTAGCTGGGAAAATTCGAACTAGAATTTAAATTTAATTTTAGGCGAAGAGCGGGGGGTTTTCCATTGTAAAAACCCACGTAACTCGGTTACTACATTTCATTTTTTATCATATGTCATACCTTTGTTTTCTATTTGCTGAATTTTGTATTGTTTTTTTTACCCATGTTTTTTAAAAAACGAATGCTGAAAAATTTTGATCGCAATCATAACTTGTGGACAATTAATTTTCTGTTGAGGTTGATCTGGTTAACAAAACTTCGGATATTTTATTTATAAATAACTTGATCGTAATTTAATTTTTTTCGACAGCAGTAGCTGACTGATAACGTTTTTTCAATTTTTTTTTTTTTCTCGAGGGGAGGGGGGAGATAGCAGACATAATTAGTTCAGATAATAACTGTTTGTGTTGATGTGCCTGTAATTTTGTTCCTCAACCCCCTTTCCTTTTCTGTCATATTTCCCGTACTTTGGGGGTCATGTACCTAAAAAACAATTGGTTTTTTTTTTACTATTATTTTTATTGCTAATGTTGCAATATTTACTTCTCTAAAAAACATGCAACATTTATAAAACTGTATTCACTACTGTAATTTTTTTTTAAAAACTATGATTTAAAATAAATTATTTTTAACCAAAGGTAAAAAACCCCCACTTCTTTTTTTAAAACTAACCCTGCTTGTGAATAAAATAATACTTATTAAAATATAAAGTAAAAATTTAAATTTAAGAACTTAGTGAAGAACATTCAAATTTTCACTATATTCAATTTTTCTGCCCTTTAGGGGATATTGTAACCTTTGGTCGGTATGAACAATTTCAAAAATATTTAAAATTAAAATTTTTTCCCCCTTTCAAAATTGTAAATTTTTTTGAATAATTAATTACATTTAAATAAATTTCATGAACTATTTCAGCCAATAATATTTTATTTTTTTGTGTAAAGACAATTTATCAGCCACGGTAATAAATAAAGACTATGTTTGTGCTTCGTATCCGCGTCGTCTGGGCCTGGCCAGCTGCGGTGATTACAATCGTGTCCGGTCTCTTGTGCAGGAAAACACATAAAAAATTCACAATCGTAATCTTTTTCTGTGAGAAAGGAAGTTTTCCTTCACTGCCTACATTATCGGCAAGTCAAAACCCAAATCTGGGCATTCAGTGACGTCACACTAGCTTGTGGAGTGTGGGGGAAAAATTACTTTATCAACATTTGCGAACACAACTTCACGTGCGTGCATAATATCCGACCGAAAGACAGTTTCAAGTCGACTTTTTATCATCTTTTTTAATGGGTTGGATCAATAAACTATCTGAGTTTCATCATGCAAAATACTCAAAGTTTTTTGAACCTGGGACGAAAAAAATACCCCCATTCTGCCTAATCACCCCGGGGGTAAAAGACTAAACCAAATTCCCAAAAACTCAATTTCCGTGACACGTCACAAATCATCAGTCGAAATGAAAGCGACAAAAAGAAAGGGTTCTTCGAAACACCTTTTTTGTCTTCGAGGAGACTTTACGTCCGGGTTGGGGCCAATCAACCAGGATACAAGGGAAACGTCTGGAACTTGGAACGTCTTGGACTTTGGGGAATTTTTTTCAATCGTTTTTGGGTTTTGGAACTTGGGAAAGGGGGGCGAAATTGGGCGAGAATTTTGGGAAATTGGAAACTTGGGCGAAACTTGCCCCCGGACCTGGTCAATATCTACAAAACTACGAATCGCGAAAAACACGGTAAAACAAAATTTCTATCTACGAAGAAATTTTAAAAAGGGTGGCTAACTTTTATTTCTGAGAACTTTTTATTATTGAAACTTTTTATTTGGAAAATTTTTTATTGGGAAATTTTGGAAATTTTTCATGTTTTTTTTAATTGTAAATGTAAAAATAACTTGTTTTATTCTTTTAATTGTTTTTTGAAACTGGTTTTTTTTAATTTTGTTTAACCTTTTTGTTTTCGTGTCTGCCCCCCAATTTTTATTTCGTTTTTTTAAATTTAAAATTCAGCAGTTGGCAAGACTACTGATTTAGCTAGGGCGGCGCACTTTTCTAAGGTTGGTAAATTTTTTTTTCTCAACGCTGTTTGTTTGGTGAAGTGAATTTTTGTTTTATTGTTTTTCAATTTTGGATAAAAAAAGTATTTTTTATTGTTTTATTTTGTTTTTCGGGCTGGTTTGGCTATTTACGACAATACTTTATCCGATTGTAATGTTTTTTACAGACCTTAATTTTAGAATTAAGATATTTTGTGAAATTTTTTGCGTAATCGAAAATTTTTTCTATAAAAACGAAATTTTACGGGTTTTTTTTTTTTTTTAAAACAATTCTTTTATTTATAACACCTCATGCTTTATTTTTTTTAATGTTTTTCACAGAACCTTAATTTTTAAATTTATATATTGTGTTAAAATTTGAGCGAAAGGAAAAATTATTTTTTATAAAATTTAATTTTTACGATTTTTTTTTTTTTTAAAAATTATGATTAAAATTTAAAAAAAATTAAATAAAAAAAAAAAAAGTTTTTTTTTTTTTTTTAAAAAAAATTTTTTAAATTTTTTAAAAAAAAAATTAAAAAGTTAAAATTTT
>JAMZAV010013021.1:0-39507 GCA_024449915.1 Sweltsa coloradensis | reverse complement strand
TTTTTCCCCCGGGGGGTGGCCCCCCGGGGGGATTTCCGGGGCAATTGGGGTAAAAGGTAAAAAAAAAAAGTAATAAATAGATTATTTTTGGTAAATTGTTTTTTCAAAACCCCCTTTTGGTCTCTCCCTCTTTTTTGAGGGGTAACCCCTGTTTTTGCTTTTTGGGGAGGGGAATTCTGGGCCTATTCTACCCCGGCCAAGGGGGGATCTTTAACGGAAATACAAGAAACCCATATAAAAATTTTGGGACTGCATCTTGATCTTCTAGAATTATACTACGTGACATTAAAGGGAAGTTTTAGTTTTCATTTTTTTACAGAAAAATCAGTCGTTTAACTCAATTGTGGGGGTTTTTTTACAAAACTTTACCCAAAAAACACCCCTGTGTTTTAATCTGGTTTTGAAGCATTCAAAGGTTTTCAGAATGTGTTTTTGCTCAAAAAGTTTTTTAAATTTCAGTGTGTGGGGTGAGAAAACACATTTAAATTATTAATATCTTTATGGGGAATTTAAAATTTTTAGATTTGTTTTAAACGTTTTCATCAGTGTGCCCTTTTTGACGAAAAGTTTTGGGTTTAAATAAAATTTTAATAATCTATTTTTTAGAAATTTTTTTGAGTTTGTTGACTTAAAATCCTTCCCTTATTTTAAGTATCTTGTGAAGCCAAATTATATTAAATTTGTTTTAAGAAGTAAATTTTTAAAAAAAAGGTTTTGATTTTTGATTTTCTGTCAAAAAATCAATTGAACGTTCGCTTGTTATATAAAAAAACTTAAAATTTATTGTTTTCTTTTCTGACAGCAGAATTAGGGCCCAGGGAAATTTTTAATTAATTCTTTCGATTAAACATTACATTTCTTTCATTTATAAGGCTAAACAAAATGGTTAAAATTTTTACCGTAGTAAATTTTAAAAAAGCAAAAAACTAAAAAGCTAGATGCTCGGGATGTGAAGATATTTTCCATCGGATGTTAAATATGACAAAAGAGCATTTGATCATAATTGGGCCATGGGAATGTAATAATGTATAAACGTTTTAATACAGCAAGTCCCAATGTGGCGTTTTAAGATGTCTAGAAAGAAGAAACCCAACAAGAAGAGTTTCGACAGAGGTATTTTATGAAGTTTACTTCCCCCCCTAAGTTACTGAAATTAAATGACAAAACTTTTTAATCATAAAAAGTCGATAAAGAACCACAAATTAAATGATTTTGCGCTAAAAGTTTGCGTATTGCCAAAAGGAATGAAGCTTGGAATCTCATAAGTAGTTTTGGGAAAAACATAGACGTTTAGAGTTATTTTTGAAAACGATAAAATTTTTATAATTTTTTGGGTGGAAAAATCAGATAGTCTGTTCCAGAGGTTTTTATTTCTATTGACAATTATAAAATGCTAAGATTTTACGTGAAAGGGTAGGGGGGGGGTTTGTATTTATATTCGAGAAGTTTATGTCAATGAAGCGAGTGTAAAGTTTAAATTTCCGATAGATGGAGTTGCATCAGTTAAATTCTGGCTTCGAATGTAAAGCCAAAATTTTTACAGCAGTTTATAAAATCCACACGTAAAAGTTAGAAGAATTTTTTAGATTTTTTGAAGTTTGTAAATAAATTTTTAAAATCGGAAGCTAATGAATGTTTTTTTTTTCTAGGATGACTAATTCAACATTGGTTTGAGTAAAAGACATTACTCAGTTAAGTAATTTTCAGAAATTCTAACTAGATCACATGGATTGGTACAATTGATAAAAATCTAGAATATACACTAGGGTTACACAAAATAATAAGGTCGCTTCTTTAATTTGATCATGTTTTATGCATCACAATAGAAAATATTATCAGTCAGGTATTATAAGGTGTAGGATTAAGTGATCATGATTAATTTATTGTGTGTTCGTAGATTAATAAGCAAAAATTTCTTCCTAAATTTGTAATACTTAGAAATTATAGAATGTTGATTGGAAGCAAGTAATGAAGATATCTTAATGGTCCCATTGACCAAATTGGTATGGCAGTAAGTGCAGATGATAAATTAGAAATGTTTGTTAAAGTAGTTCGTAGAAACTCTAAATAACATGCACACCCCTTGAAATTAGGATTAAAGGTAAGCCAGCCCCATGGTTACAGCAGAGATTAGAAATCCATGCATAGGGAGACCAACTTCGCAAAGAAGTTACAGAATTTGTAGAAGGCCGTCAACGTGGATAAGACAAAAAGTTAGAAATAAGTTAAATAAATCAATTTCGTTTTTTCTAAGCGTGAGCATTTTAATTCCTTCTTTTGGGATAATTGTATTTCTTACAAAAATCCTTTATGGTCAGTTTATAATAGTTGATCAGGTAACAAAGAAAAAAAAGAGTGTAGCATAGCCTCATGGACAGGAATGGGTATACTACACGCTAATCCAGATATGTGCTGTTTTGTTAAGCAAAAAAGTTTTGTTGTGAACGATGTAGATTTTTCAAATGAAATTGGTAAGTTTAAGAGATTTAAATGATGATGTATGAGAACAGGCGGGAATCTTCCGCATACAAAAGTAACTAATGAAGAAGTATTCAGCAATTAAACGCCTTAAATTAGAAGCTCTGTCAACAATTCAAAGATTCCATGCATAGTATTTAGGGAAATGCGCATCAATAGGTCGGATTATTAGCGTATCTAATTTCCCATTTCTTTCTTGTAGGTTGAGTTAAAAAAAAGATGAAATTGGCAAGGGTAACCGCCTATTTATACGGGTAAAGGTAAAGAGTAATAGGAATTCCTTATCTACCTATATCACTCTTCAATGTGTATGGAAAACTTATTGAAAATATTTTACACAAGAGGTTATTACTGAAGTTGATCATCTGAAGGTTAAGTGCAAACAGCATGGTTTCAGGAAAGATCAGTGTGGTCACGCAAGTGGCCCTTCTAGCATTACGATGTTAATCTATAAAGGGATTTATCACGTAGGTAAGGTTGGAGCTGTCTTGTTGTCTTAGGAAAGCATTTGATTCAGTACCTTTTTACCTCTTCTAAAAAATTAAAAACGGTTGTAACGTATCTTATTTGGTTATCAATTTTGGCGGATTTATTTTTTAACCATATAAAAAATGTTTATAACTCTTGCAAAATATAGTTCAAAAGTATTCAATATATTTTTTTTTTTTTTTTTTTTTTTGGTGTACCCCAAGGATCAATATTAGGACCACTGTTATATTATTCTTTATATAGATGATATATCTACTATAATGGAGGCCCATCAATTATATCTTATATGCTGAGGACTTGGTCTTTTATTTAGAAGGTGTGGATTGTCGAAGAGATCGTACAAGAAGTCTACTCAAAGAAGTTCTAAAGACAGTGGATGGATGATTGTTAAAACTCAGGAACTTGAATATTAATATAGCAACCAAATTTTATGTTTTCATAAGGCTAATGATAAAGCAGGATAATGATATTCATTTGACGTTAAATTGTAATGGTAAGTTATTTCTAGAGTGTAGAATTTAAATATCTTGGAGTTTCTTAGATTGTAATTTAAATTTTAAGAAACATTATGAATATGTGTGCATAAAGTATCATCAGCAATTGGAATTATAAGTAGAATGGAATAAGGTTTGTAACCGAGAGAAATGTTAGGTTACTTGTAGATTCTTTATATTTCACTCTGTTATTGATTATTGCTAGTGGTTTGGGCAGTAAGACCTTCTACTGAGTATGATTGTTCACTCCAGAGAGAATTGACCATCTGTTGATTCATTTCCCTTGAACCAAGATTGCAGTCTGATTGTTTCACGATTGATGAGAGGATGAGTATAGCGTGCTGGTAAATACAATACAAGTATATGAAAGGTAATGTTTTTAGGTATTCTACCAATTTTTTAAATTTGTTGATCGTGATAGAATTCTACTTTAATAACTCATTTGGAAGTGCCTAGATTAAATTCCTGAAGCATTTAGAAAGTCATCTTATGTACAGAGGTCGTATCCTATTGGAATTCATTCTTATGATATTAAAGCCAGTTTACGGGGGATCTAGGATTTGTACAATTTAAATAGTAAATTGAAGCAATGATAATGAAGCAACGAGCAAAAAAATTGATTTTTATACTATTTTTTGTAAGTTATTTGTCTGTGTGTTTGTGTAATGTTAATTTTACCTTCATAATCTCTTATAAGTGATTTTGCATTTCTCTTTGTTTGTTCATTATTGCTTTGCTTATGATATAAACAATGTATTTTCAAACTATATTTTTCTGCCTAGATTGTCTGGTGGCCTCCCAATGATGGAGGCTTGCAACTTATTTAGGTGTCCCTGGTATCATGCTGTGATCATTTTGACATGAAAGTTTTTAAATAATTATATATCTGATATAATTATACTATATAGTCAAGATTTGAAACACCAAAATGAAAGATTGAACCCAAGAATAAAGATTTCGCGTTCGGTGGGTTTTCTTCCGCGAAAGTTTTTGATTATAGGCCTACTCCCTGATTTGCTGTTCCTGATTTTTGGCAAACCTCATATTCGTGGTGATATATCGTGGTGACATATTCGAGTGGGATCGTCTAATAAATCAGTTTTTTTCTTTTCGTTTTTTCTTTTTAATGTTTTTTTTTTTTTTTTTTTTTTCTTTCTTTTCTTTATCTTTTCTTTTCTTTGTATTTACTCCACCCTTTTTTAATATATTTGATTCATTCATTGATAGCATATAATATCATCAATTTGTGTTACCAAAAATTTTTTTTTCTTGTGTTAAATGACCTTGTTGTTGTAATGCTACTATTTCAATATAAGTACGAAAATGTAATTTATTGTTGTTTCGGCATCTAATGTAATTAGATTTTATTTAGTTGTCCTCCTTTGTAAATCAGTTTTTATAACTGAATAGAAGAGTTAAATAAATACAAATAACAAATAAAATAAAAAATTCTACCCTGTGAGCCTGGACGGAATAGTCTTTAATTTTTCATACATTGACGCTGGAGGAAGAACCTGTATTCTAGGGGTCATACACCAGTAGCACATCTAATTTCCATTTAGCCTGGGTGTAGCCTATCTGTTCAACAAGGTCTGTGACCACAATGATTGTATAAAGATTATACTAGGGAACGCCAAAATCGCATGTAAAGACGAGTTAGTGAGCCCATGTTGTTGAGTACCCCTACATTACTTTTCTTTTCCCTACAATTAGACCCCCTAGCCTATCATATGGCTAAAGTATATTGCATTATGGCCGTACAGTTGACCTTTCTCATTAAACTTAAAACTTAAAAACTCTATTTTTATAACCACAATACATAGTTATCTAAACTAAATCCATTTAATGATCCTGTTATTCACACATGGCTCTCTCACTCGTCTCACAACGACTTTTGGCGTTTCCCTTTGTCTAGACAGATAAAATATAGTTGCAGTCTAGAAGTTTGACCTGTTATCAACAGAGGTTGAGAACCTTGAGGAAAGCCTAAAAATATATATGACAGTGCTAAATGGCACCAATTAAAATCAAACACGTTAAAACATATTAACCCAACTTCAACCAGATTTTCGACACTTTTTGCAGTCTTAATGCACCTAGGCTTGGAATCGAATGTCAACTTTATAAGTAATTTGTTCAAGCACACTTTTTGTTAGATGAACTTTTAAATCAGAGGTCGGCTTGCAATTGAGGAATCTGGTAGCCGAGTTAGAGAAATACACATTTTCATCAAGGCCGTCAAACTGATACACAAATAATAACTACCCTCTGTTGGATGCTGTGAAACAATAACAAGTCTTGTCGTTAACCAAGGGCTAGAAGCTGGCCGGCAGAAAGAATTGCTGCAAATATAAAAATGAAGTTCTGAATACCAGAATCCCGACTCATGTAGGTGCAATCACAAGGTTTTATTATAGGTGTGGTGGTCCTACAAGTATTAGTGGCTAATGCTTATTTAAGGTTTATTATGATAAGGTCGCGTCAACCGTTGGTCAAATGCACCACTTAGCCTAAGGGGGGTGTGGAGGAGGGGCCCAGGCTGGTCAGAACCAGCCACGGGTAAGGGAAGGCAAGGGGTTTTCTCACGTCGCGGTCGTCCATCGTCTTTGTCATCGTTCGTTGTGTCATTGTCATCGTCGAACGCGGGGTCGTTAAGGTGGAAGGGGACATGGTCCTCGAGACGATTAGCCAGACCTCGCCTCTAGTTTTCGGGGAGGAAGATACTCCGCTCTTTACTACTGATGTTTGCGAGGTGGACTTTTTTCGTCTTGAAAACGCTTTACGATTAACCTAGCCATGCTATGGGGGCCAATTCTTCCCCGGGAAGCAGAACGGGGGTAATAATGCTTTATTTAATGTCGGCATTTACCTCGCCATGTCACGGTGTCGTCATCAGGCCCTGCGACATTTTATAGAACGTGACGCGGCCGGCCGTCACCCCAACGCAGGCCTGCTGACACCGCCCAACCGTCAGCCGTAGGTTGAGCAGACGAAGCTGACACCGCCAATGTCCGAAAGACGACTAGAGCGCAATTAGACAGAAGGAACTTGAGCGCTTGAAAGGTTAGGACATATTTCGCCCGGCCGTGTGGATATAGAAAGTTGATGAGAAGTGTTAATGTTTGTTTTTGTTTGATGATATGATTGTTTTCTTAAACCAAAATAAAATGATGGATAGTAATAGCAAAACAATAAAGAAATTTAAAGAATGTTTATTATCAATATGAAGAGGTTGTAATCCATATTTTTTCTAAAAATAATTCACCCTGCCAATCATGTTAGACAGAATAATATAGTAGACTTCAAAGTTTGACCTGTTATCACAGAGAGAAACTTGAAGGGAAAGCAAAAATATATTGGACATTGTAAATCAAAACAACGTTTTAAACGGTTTATAACAAAATACAAGTGTACTTTATTTTGATACGTTTTGCAGTTCAATTAGTATCCAGGCTTGGCATCGATAGCAATCTTAACGAATATTTGGTCATGCAACACAATTTTATTTAGATTATACTATTTAATCAGAGTTCGCTTGCAATTGAGTAAATCCTTGCAGCCAATTAGAGAAAGCCACATTCTCATCAAGGCCATCAAGCTGATACACACGGTAAGAACTGCCCTCTGGTTGGTACGTGAACTAAGCAACCCTTATTCATAACAATGGCAGGAAAGCTGGCCGGCAGTAATATTGGCTGCAATTATAAAATTGTTCTGTTCCCAATCCTTTCTCCATGTGGTGCAATAAAGGTTTACATATTATAAGGTGTGTGGGGCCGCAGTAATTAGTGGCTGATGCTTCCATTAAATTTTAATGGACGGCATTTACTCGCCATGTCCCGGTGTTCGTCTCGGCCCCCCCCTTTTTTTTTTTTTTGCGACAGTTATAGACGTGACAGCGCGGCCGTCACCCCATCGCAGCCTGCTGACACCGCCAACCGTCAGCGTTTATCAGACGAAGCTGACACGCCAAATGAGTGGCAGCCCGCGCGCCCGACTACTAGACCCAGTAACATACAAAGGCAAAATTGAAGACCAACTCCAATTATCCAACAGTATCCAAGTTGTGAAAAGAACAATCGTAGAAATTGAACAACAAAATTATGATGAGGCGGCGGAGTAACGTTCAAAATATGTCAATCGACAGCAGCTGATCGGTCCAGTATGAACAATATTGGATTTACAGAAAACAAGGAATTTTTGGTAAATTTCACATATCTTGGTATATATTTGCCTATCGAAACTAATGGCATGCTGCAATTGAGGCTCAGCCAGAGCAAAGTTTGGTCGGACAGACTAAGACAATGTTTCACAGAAAACAAAAAAAAGAACAAAAAAACAACAAAAATCCAAGACAAAAAAACAGCAACAAAAGAAAATGAAAAAGACAAAAGAAAAAAAAAGAAAAAAAAAATCAAATCACAAAAAAACATAAAAAAAAAAGGAAATCACATAAAAAAAAAAGAGAGGAAAAAAAAACAAAAAGAAACACCAATAAAAAGAATGAATCATCAAAAAAAAGAAAAAAAGAAAATCACAAAAAGAAAAAATAAACAAGTTAAATAAAAAGAAAAAGAGAAAAACACAAAAAACAAAAAAAACAAAAAAAAAAAAAAAACACCATCGTTCAAAAAAAAAACACAACAGCTCAAATAACCAAAGACAGGTAAAAATAACAATTAAAAAAAAAAGAGAGACAAAAACCGCACCACCATAAGGAGCAGCCAACAGGGAAAAGAAAGCCCCCCCCCCCCCCCTCCACCACCAAGCTGACCGCCACACACACTACCGTTCAAACACATCCTCCTCCCGGGGAACCACTATTATTATCTGGCTATGCCCTTATATTGGCAAAAGTATAATGACCGGTTGGCCAAGTCCTCCCGATTGGGCCATCACAGCGGCGCCAAGCTGATTCTGAGAATCAAACAGCTACCCAGAAAAGGCAATCGTACAATTGGGACATCAAAACAGACGAACTAAGGCGACGTAAGAAACAAGGGCGCTTCAACCGGTCGGTCATATTGCGCCGCCTGTGGATACTTGACAGTTGATGATTTTTCAATTTTCAATTTATTAGGACATAACATTGGACATATTATATATAACACAATTTAAGTGAATGTGTCCTTTAGCTAAATAAAATTAAGGTAACTATACTAAGATAATCAAGAAATTGTTATAATATTTTTGTGAAAAACATGTTTTGGAAACTTAATAAAATAAGGTTAATTACATTACCAGTCAATACATCAAGTTAATAACAGTAATTTTCTGTGAGTGTATCACTTAAATAATCAATAAGACCATTGTAGGCTTAAGAATGAAAGTTTGTTTAATTTATGTTTTGAAACGGTCCATAGCTTGAACTGTTTTTATGGAGTCTGGAAGATGGTTTTAAAGAGATTTATGTAAGTAGTCCGAGTTTACTTGACCAAGTTTTTGTGTTGAGTTTAAGTTGTAGGTGATTTTTTATACGTGTGTCATATCATGAGGACATTTGCGTTTTACTGAGAGTATACATATATTTATTAATTACAAATATATTGATTGATTGATGGCGTATAAAAACACGGTTTTCAGTGTTCTGTGGGATTAAAGGAACAAATAGCTTTCCTAATTGCTTTTTTTGTCATAATAAAAACTTAATTGATGTGGGTCGAGATACCCCAAAAATCATTCCATAGCTGAGAAGAAGTTAATAGTGTGTTTGAATGATAATGTGTTTCCAAGTGTATATCTAACAAAAATAAAATGATGATGATAGTACTCATAGCAAAACCAAAAAAAATAAAGAAATCGGGGGTTTGATCATATGAAGCAGGTTAAATCAATGATTTTTAATTAACTTAAATCACCTGCCATCATATCTAGGCAGATAATATAGCTATGTTCTAAATTTTGACCTGGTTTATCGACAGAGAAGAACGGAAAAGGCAAAATATATTGGACAGTCCAAAATCACACATGTTAAACATATTTACACCCAATATTCCAGCCTGTTTTTTTGACACTTTTTGCAGATCAAAATGGCCCAGCTTGGAATCGATGGCAAACTTCAGAGAATTTGTCTTGGCAACACTATTTTGTTAGATGAACTTTTAATCAGAGGTCGGCTTGCAATTGAGTGAATCTGGTAGCCGAGTTAGAGAAATACACATTTTCATAAAGGGGCCGCCCAAACTGATACACAAGATAAGAACTACCCTCTGGTTGGATCTGGGGAAACAAAACAAGTTTTGTCGTTAACCAATGGCTAGAAAGCTGGCCGGGCAGAAAGAATTGGCTGCAAATATAAATAGTTCTGATACCAAATCCCTACTCCATGTGGTGCAATCAAGGTTTAATATTATAGGTGTGTGGGTCCTCAGTATTAGTGGCTAATGCTTATTTAAGGGTTTTATTATCATTAAGGTCGCGTCAACCGTTAGGTCATAATGCGCCACTCTAGCCTAAGGGGGGGGGGAGGAGGGGCCCATGCTGGTCAGAACCAGCCACGGGTAAGGGAAGGCAAGGGGTTTTCTCACGTCGCGGTCGTCATCGTCTTTGTCATCGTTCGTTGTGTCATTTTCATCGTCGCCGGGGGGTCGTTAAGGGAAGGGGACATGGTCCTCGAAGACGATTGCCAACCTCGCCTCTAGTTTCGGGGAGGAAGATACTCCGCTCTTACTAGTGATGTTTGCGAGGTGGACTTTTTCTCTTGAAACGCCTTTACGATTAGCAGAGCCATGCTATGGGCCAATTCTTCCCCGGGAGCAGACGGGGGTAATAATGCTTATTTAATGTCGGCATTTACTCGCCATGTCACGGTGTCGTCATCAGCCCTTGCGACATTTTATAGACGTGACAGCGCCGGCCGTCACCCCAACGCAGCCTGCTGACACCGCCAACCGTCAGCGTTAGCAGACGAAGCTGACACCGCCAAATGTCCAAAAGACGACCTAGAGAGCATTAGACATGAGGAACTTGAGCGCTTGAAACGGTTAGGTCACATTGCGCCGCCTGTGATATTAAAAGTTGATGAGACGAGTTAATGGTGTGTTTGATGGTTAGATTGTTTTCTCAAAATAAAATGATGATAGTAATAGCTAAACAATAAATAAATGAAAGAAATGTGTATGACTAATGATTTTTATTAAATAAATCACCCTGCCATCATGTCTAGACAGAATAATATAGTAGAAGTTCTAAAAGTTTGTCCAGTTATCAACAGACAGAAACTTGAGGGAAAGCCAAAAAATATATTGGACATTGTAAATCAAACAACGTTGAAACAGGTTAACAAAATACAAGTGTAACTTTATTTTGATACGTTTTGCAGTTCAAATTAGTATCCAGGCTTGGAATCGATAGCAATCTTAACGAATATTTGTCATGCAACACTATTTTGTTGGATGAACTTTTAGTCAGAGTTCGGCTTGCAATTGAGTAAATCTGGCAGCCAAGTTTGAGAAAGCCACATTTTCATCAAGGCTGTCAAGCTGGTACACAAGGTAAGAACTGCCCTCTGGTTGGATACGGTGAAACTAAGCAACCCTTGTACATAACCAATGGCTAGAAAGCTGGCCGGCAGTGAGTATTGGCTGCAATTATAAAACTGTTCTGTTACCAAATCCCTTCTCCATGTGGTGCAACTAAGGTTTAATATTATAAGGTGTGTGGGTCCGCAGTATTAAATGTGGCTGATGCTTGCCATTAAATTTTAATGGCGGCATTTACTCGCCATGTCACGGTGTCGTCATCGGCCCTTGCGACATTTTATAGACGTGACAGCGCCGGCCGTCACCCCATCGCAGCCTGCTGACACCGCCAACTGTCAGCGTTATCAGACGAAGCTGACACAGCCAAACTGAGTCCGACTACGAGACCCAGTAAGCATACGAAGCGAGATTGAAGACCATACTTCCAATTATCAACAGTAAATCCAAGTGTAAAAAGACTATCTTTAGAATTTAAGCAACAAAATTATGATGTGGCGGTCGGAGTAGGTTCAAAATATGTCATCGACAGAACAGCTGATAGGTCCAGTATGAACAATATTGGATTTACAGAAACAAGGAATTTTGTAATTTCACATATCTTGGTATATATTTGCCAATCGAAAATAATGGCATGCTGCAATTGAGGCATCAGCCAGGGCAAGAGTTTGGTCGGCAAGTGGGCCAAGACAATGTTTCAAGCCCCCCCCCCCCCCCCCCCTCCACCCCCAAGCTGACCGCCACAAACACTCCATTCCAAACATCATCCTCCTCCCGGGGAACCACTATTATTATCTGGCTATGCCTTATATGGCCAAAGTATTAATGACTGTTTGGTCAAAGTCTACCAGATTGGGGTCCTCACTATCGGCGCCAAGCTGATTCTGAGAATCAAACAGCTACCCAGAAATTAAAATCCTGGCAAATGAGGCGACGTAAGAAACAAGGGCGCTTCAACCGGTTAGGTCATATTGCGCTGCCTGTGATATGACAGTTGATGATTTTTCAATTTTTCAATTTTATTAGGACATAACATTGTACATATTATATAATAACACAATTTAAGTGAATGTGTCCTTTAGCTAAATAAAATTAAGGTAACTAATACTAAGATAATAAGAAATTGTTATAATATTTTGTGAAAAACAATTTTTGAAAATTAATAAAATAAGGTTAATTACATTATACAGTCAATAACATCAAGTAATAACAGTAATTTCTGTGAGTGTATCATTAAAGTAATCAATAAGACAATTGTAGGCTTTAAGAATGAAAGTTTGTTTTAATTTATGTTTGAAACGGTCATAGCTTGAAATGTTTTTAATGGAGTCTGGAAGATGGTTTTAAAGAGATTTATGTAAGTAGTCCGAGTTTACTTGACCAAGTTTTGTGTGATATGAGTTTAGTTGTAGGTGATTTTTCTACGTGTGTCATGATCATGGACATTTGCGTTTACTGAAGAGGTATGTACATATTTTTTAATTACAAATATATTGATTGATTGATGGCGTATAAAACAAGGTTTTCAGTGTTCTGTGGGATTAAAGGAACAAATAGCTCTAATTGCTTTTTTTTGTATAATAAAA
Organism: Sweltsa coloradensis; assembly: GCA_024449915.1. Classification (NCBI taxonomy): domain Eukaryota; kingdom Metazoa; phylum Arthropoda; class Insecta; order Plecoptera; family Chloroperlidae; genus Sweltsa; species Sweltsa coloradensis. Next base: position 26,982 of record JAMZAV010013021.1, on the reverse strand, counting down.
ACTTAATTGATGTGGGTCGAGATACCCCAAAAATCAATTCCATAGCTGAGAAGAGTTAATAGTGTGTTTGATGATAAGATTGTTTTCCAAGTGTATATATAACAAAATAAAATGATGATGATAGTACTCATAGCAAAACAAAAAAAAATAAAGAAATCGGTTTGATCAATATGAAGAGGTTTAAATCAATGATTTTTATTAAATAAATCACCCTGCCATCATATCTAGGCAGAATAATATAGCTATGTTCTAAAAGTTTGACCTGTTATCGACAGAGAGAAACAGGAAAAGGCAAAAATATATTGGACAGTCCAAAATCAAACAATGTTAAACATATTTACCCAATTAATTCCAAGCCTGTTTTTTTGACACTTTTTGCAGATCAAAATGGCACCCAGGCTTGGAATCGATGGCGAACTTCATGAGTATTTGTCATGCAACACTATTTTGTTGGATGAACTTTTAATCAGAGGTCGGCTTGCAATTGAGTATATCTGGTAGCCAGGTTAGAGAAATCCCCATTTTTATCAAGGCCGTCAAGCTGATACACAAGATAAGAACTATCCTTTGGTTGGATGCTGTGAAACTAGGCAGCCCTTGTCCCTGACCAATGGCTAGAAAGCAGGCCGGCAGTAAGTATTGGCTGCAGTTATAAAATTGTTCTGTTACCAAACCCCAGCTCAATGTGGTGCAATTAAGGTTTAATATTATAAGGTAGGTGGATCCCCAGTATAAGTGACTAATACTTATTTAATGGCGGCATTTACTCGCCATGTCACGGTGTCATCATCGGCCTTTGTGACATTTTAAAGATGTGACAGCGCCGGCCGTCACCCCATCGCAGCCTGCTGACACCGCCAACCGTCAGCGTTATCAGACGAAGCTGACACCGCAAAATTGAGTCCGAAACAAGACTCAATAACATACGAAGCGAGATTGAAGACCATACTTCCGAATATCAACAGAAAATCAAAGTTTAAAAAGGCTCTCTTTAGAATTTGAACAACAAAATTATGATGTGGCTGTCGGAGTAGGTACAAAATATGACATCAACAGAACAGCTGTAATGTACAGTATGAACCATATTGGTATTACAGGAACAAGGAATTTTTGTAATTTAACATATTTTGGTATATATTAGCTAAATTATTGAAAGTAATGGCATGCTGCAATTGAGGCAACAGCCAGGGCAAGAGTTTGGTCGGCAAGTTGACTAAGACAATGTTTCGCACCGCCCACCTCCCAAAGCTGACCGCCACAAACACTCCGTTCCAAAAACATCCACCTCCCGGAGAACCACTATCATCTGGCTATGCCATTATATGGCCAAAGTATTCATGACCGGTTGGTCAAAGTCTCCCAGATTGGGGCCCTCACTATCGCGCCAAGCTGATTCTGAGAATCAAACAGCTATACCGGCCTACCGCGCTAACCAAGGCGACGTGAGAAACTAGGGCGCTTCAACCGGTTAGGTCATATTGCGCCGCCTGTGATATTGAAAGTTGATGAGATGTGTTAATGGTGTGTTTGATGATTAGATTGTTTTCTAAAATGATGACAATAGTAATAAAGCTAAACAATAAAAAAAATGAAAGAAATGTGTATGATTAATATAAAGAGGTTTATATCAATGATTTTTATTAAATGAATCACCCTGTTATCATGTCAAGACGGAATAATATAGTAGAAGTTCTAAAAGTTTGACCTGTTGTAGTTTGTTTATTTGTTGTTTCACAGACAGAAACTTGAAGGAAAGCCAAAAATATATTGGAAAGTGCCAAATGGCACACTGTTAAAACATATTTACCCAATTTCAAGCATAGCTTTTTGACACGTTTTGCAGTTCAAATCGGTACCAAGGCTTGGAATCGATGGCAAAAATCATGAGTATTCGTCAAGCTACACTATTTTGTTGGATAAACTTTTAAGCAGAGGTCGGCTTGCAATTGAGTAAATCTGGCAGCCAAGTTAGAGAAAGCCACATTTTCATCAAGGCTGTCAAGCTGATACACAAGATAAGAACAATCCCTTGTGTTGGATGCTGTGAAACTAAGCAAACCCTTGAACGTAACAAATGTCTAAAAAGCTGGCCAGCAGTAACTGTTGGCTGCAATAAAATTGTTCTGTTTTTTGATTTATTAGGAATAAGGACGCGTCAACCGTTAGGTAATAATAATACATAATGCACCACTCTAGCCTAAGGGGGGTGGGGAGGAGGGGCCCATGCTGCTCAGAACCAGCCACGGTTTAGGGGAGGAAGGGGGGTTTCTCACGTCGCTGTCGTTATCGTCTTTGTCATCGTTCGTTGTCATTGTCATCGTCGCCGAAGGGTCGTCTAAGGAAGGGGCTAGGCCCCGACGACGGTTGCCAGAGCTCGCCTCTAGTTTCGGAGAGTAATATATTCCCCTCTTACTAGCTGATGTTTGCGAGGTGGAATTTTTCTCCTGAATCGCCTTTTACGATTAGCAGAGCCATGCTCTGGGCCAATTCTACCCCGGGCCCAGACGGTGGAAAATTGTCCCGTTACCAAATCCCTACTCCATGTGTGGCAATTAAGGTTTAATAATGTAAGGTGTATGGGTCCGCAGTATAAGTCACTAATGCTTATTTAATGGCGGCATTTACTCGCCATGTCACGGTGTCGTCATCGGCCCTTGTGACATTTTATAGACGTGACATCGCCGGCCGTCACCTCCATCGTAGCCTGCTGACACCGCCAACCGTCAGCGTTATCAGACAAAGCTGACACCGCCAAATGTCCAAAAGACGACCTAGAAAGCATACGACATGAGAAACTAGGGCGCTTGAAACGGTTAGGTCATATTGCGCCGCCTGTGATATTGAAAGTTGATGAGATGAGTTTATGGTGTTTTTGTTTCATGATTAGATTGTTTTCTAAGTAAATATGTTACAAATAAAATGATGATGGTAATAGCTAAATTATATCAAAATTAAAGAAATGTGAATGATCAACATGAAGAGGTTAAAATCAATGATTTTTATAAAATAAATCACCTTGCTATCATGCCTAGACAGAATAATATAGTAGAAGTTCTAAAAGTTTGACTTGTTATTAACAAAGAGAAACTTGAGGGAAAGCCAAAAATATATTGAACAATGTAAAAAAAACAACGTTGAAACAGATTAACCAAAAACAAATCTACCTTTATTCTGACACGTTTTGCAGTTCAAATCGGTACCAAGGCTTGGAATCGATGGCAAAAATCATGAGTATTCGTCAAGCTACACTATTTTGTTGGATAAACTTTTAAGCAGAGGTCGGCTTGCAATTGAGTAAATCTGGCAGCCAAGTTAAAGAAAGACACATTTTCAGCAAGGCCGTCAAGCTGATACACAAGATAAGAACAATCCTCTGGTTGGATGCTGTGAAACTAGGCAAGCCTTGTACATAACCAATGGCTAGAAAGCTGGCCAGCAGTAAGTATTGGCTGCAAATATAACATATAGACGGAGAGCCAGTGACAGTTTCTATTGCCTCATAAGGTACATATGTTTGGACCATTGGAGTAGAAACGGAAATTCAAATCATTTTCAAAAATGCTCGTCTTACGAGTCAACGTGGGGGCGTTTACCCGTCAGACGCCCCAAAGTGGGCCCCAAAAAGGGTCAAATCTGCCCCTTTTAAGTATACATGATTAAAACATACGAAACTTCATAAAATAAGTTATCCCAAAAAAGAATATCACTGGTACAAGGAGCTGCGTTGGCCGTTGACCCGTCAGACTATACGCCCCCAAAGTGGGCCCCAAAAAAAGTCAACTCTGCCCTCATAAGATATACATGATTCAAACATAATGTCATTTTATAGTGAAAATTACCAGAAAACGAATATCACTCGTCAGACGGGCTGCGTTGGGCCGTTGACCCCACAGACGCCCCCAATGGCCCCCCAAAAAAGTCAAATCTGCCCTCAATAGGTATACCATGATTTAAACATACGTCATGTTGTATAAAAAGTTACCAGGAAAACGAATATCATTCGTCAGACGAGCTGCGTTGGGGTTTGACCCGTTAGATAACCCCCAAAGTGGGCCCCCAAAGTGGTCAAATCTGCCCCCGTAGGATATACATAATTCAAACATAGGCTACGTCATTTTATGGAGCCAGTTACCAGGAAAACGAATATCACTCATCAGACGGGCTGCGTTGGGGCTTTGATCCGTCAACGCCCCGAAGTGGGCCCAAAACAGGTCAAATCTGCCCTCAATAAGGTATTCATGATTTAAACATACGTCATTTTAAAGGTAAAATTACCAGGAGGACTAATATTAGTCGTCAGACGATCTGCGTTGCGACTTTGAACCGTCAGAACGGCCCCGGAATTGGGCCCTAAAATGATCATATCAAATACGGCATGTTATAGAAAAATTTACCTCGGAAAAGAATATCACTTGTCGGACTGGCTGTGTTATGCCCTTACCTACCACTTCCCCCCCCCTAAAAAAAAAATGTTAAAAAATGTTTTGTCTCGAATACTTACGAAATTATGTTGGATTTAATCGGAATCGTGGCGATAATATTATGTAGTCATGATGTTTATCATATTTTGGGTCATTGAGCCCTGCAACTACCACTTTTTTATTTTTTGGGATATAGATCGATGAATAAATCAGGAAGCATGTTATACTTCGTCTTATGGTAATTATTTTAAATAATAATGGTGTATGTATAGTATGTTAGGGTGTAAACTGAAAAGAGTGTTGTAATTTTATTTTTTTAACCAATGAGGAGTTGTGTTTAATTTACTACTTGTTGCATGATACTATGACGGTTTTCTGACTTTTAAATCACAGATAGCTTAAACCTTTGCATATTGTATAACGATACAAGATAATCATTGACAATCATTTACTTTTATGAAATAAGTAATGAGATCATAGTCATCAGAAGTTACGTGATGATCATATGATAACCTATTAAGCAATAATCTTTAATATGTGTTGAATCATGCAAATAGTTTTTATAAGTTACAAACAATTGAGGGTTAGAATATATAAATTGGTAAGTCATAATTAACTCCAAACATCAAAACTTCCATACATTCGTTATCACCAGTATGTTTGAACTTTTATCATAGAAATCTTCAGAACTTCAGAAGTAATCATCATCATATCATCTGCCAGAATTTTTAATGTGTTAAATCATGCAAATAGTGTTTATAAGTTACAAACAATTGAAGATTAGGATATATAAATTGGTTTGGTATAATTAACTTCAAATATCAAACTTTTTACCACATTCGTAATCACTGTACGCTTGTACGCTTTAACATTTTATTAGTTATCATCATCATCATCATATCATAACATACGTAATAATCTTTTACATGCGTTGAAACATGCAAATACTTTTCATTAAAGACAATTGAGCATTAGAATAAATAAATTGTGAAAAAATTAAAACTGTAATCACATTCGTCATCACTGTACGCTGCTTCCGAAACATCTATGTCAGCATCATCCTCATCAAAATTCTCTCCTTCTAAATCCCATTGCATAATCTCATCAAGTGACGAAGGGGACAGATCATAGAGGAACCATCTTGGTCTGTATTTAACATCTCTATATATACATAATGGCATTTTTTTTAAATTTCTGTCTATGGAACCAATTTAAAAGCGTCATTGTCGCCTACAATAAAACCAAGATTTTAACATATTATATATTATATATATATTAATTATATATATTATATATATATATTAATATTATATATATATATATATAATATTGGCCTACATAAATACCAAAAATGATGAAATAATGATGGGTAATATTCTTTTTCATGGTCACTTTTACTATAAGAATGCCGCATGTTTCAATTATGTGTACCTTAAGACTTTTTGGATTATTTAGATTAAGGACGTGTCAACCGTTAGGTCATAATACGTACACCACTCTAACTTAGGGGGGGGGAGAGGGGCCCATGCTGGTCAGAACCAGCCACAGGTAAGGGGAGGAAAGGGGGTCTCTCACGTCGCGGTCTTCATCGTCTTTGTCATCGTTCATTATGTCATTGTCATCGTCGTCGGAGAACTGGTCAAGGGAAGGGACAAGGTCCCCGACGACGATTGCCAGAGCTCGTCTCTAGATTCGGGGAGTAATATACTACCCATCTTACTAGCTGATGTTTGCGAGGTGGACTTTTTCTCTTGAATCGCCTTTTACGATTAGCAGAGCCATGCTCTGGGGCAAGCTCGAGAAAACCAGGCTTTGGACGCAAGAGCGCAGAGTAAAGTCTGGACTCTGGATCACTTGGAAGCTCTATCGGTGGTCCTATCGGGTTGTGCTTTGCAACAAAATGTTAAGTAACAATGTGTAATAGGGGGTATCTAGGCACATTTCCAAATATTGCTCACTTTTCTATTAAATGACCGTAAATATGACAACACTGTTAATTTGTAAAATTTACCAATTTGTGTGTAGGAGATAATTATTTGAAAATCTCAAAATGTGCTTTGGTAGCGACATACGCTCATCCTTTCTGAACAGCCTCCCAAAAAAACAGATTTTTGGCTGAAAATTAAAGTTAAAAAGCGTTACGCTCTGTATGTGTAATAAGAGGGATTGATGATCAAGCATGCTTTTACGTGGGCATTTAACATTGTAAAAAAAGTTGGCCCGAGCTTGGCAAACAGTCTTAGAGGCAGATTTGACATCTTTGGGGGCCCACTTTGGAGGTAACCTAACGGGTCAAAGCCCCAACGCAAGACGCAACCCATCTGACAAGTGATATTCGATTTCTTGGTAACTGACTCTATAAAAAGACGTATGTTTGAATTATGTTTACTCTATGGGGACAAAATCAACAGAAGAACCTTCGGGGGTTACTTAACGGGTCAAAGCCCCAACGCAGCTCGTCTGACGAGTGATATTCGTTTTTCTGGTAATTTTCACTATAAAATGACGTATGTTTGAATCACGTATACTTCATGAGGGCAGATTGACTTTTTTGGGGGGGCCCACTTTGGGGGCATCTGACGGGTCAACAGCCCAACGCAGCTCTTTGTACAAGTGATATTCTTTTTTGGGCTAACTTATTTTATAAAGTTTCGTATGTTTTAATCATGTTTACTTAATTGGGGTAGATTTGACCCTTTTTGGGGCCCACTTTGGGGGCGTTCTGACGGGTAAACGCCCCCACGTTGACTTGTAAGACGCGCATTTTTGAAAATGACTTGAATTTCCGCTTCTACTCCAATGGTCCAAACATATGTTCCTTATGAGGCAATAGAAACTGTCAATGGCTCTCGGTCTAATAGTTCAGTTACCAAATCCCTGCTCCATGTGGTGCAATTAAGTTTAAATATTATAAGGTGTGTGGGTCCGCAGTATCTGAAGTGGCTAATGCTAATTTAATGGCGGCATTTACTCGCCAAGTCACGGTGTCAGTCATCGGCCCTTGTGACATTTTATAGACGTGACAGCGCCGGCCGTCACCCCATCGCAGCCTGCTGACACCGCCAACCGTCAGCGTTATCAGACGAAGCTGACACCGCCAAATTGAGGCCGACCACGAGACCCAGTAACATACGAAGCGAGATTGAAGACCATACTTCCAATTATCAACAGTAAATCCAAGTGTAAAAAGACAATCTTTAGAATTTGAACAACAAAATTATGATTGGCTGTGAAGTAGGTACAAAATATGACATCAACAGAACAGCTGTAATGTACAGTATGAACCATATTGGTATTAGGGAACAAGGAATTTTTGTAATTTAACATATTTTGGTATATATTTGTCTAATTATCGAAACATAATGGCTTGCTGCAATTGAGGCAACAGCCAGGGCACGAGTTTGGTCGGTAAGTAGACTAAGTCAATGTTTCCAGCCCCCCCCCCTCTCCACCCCCACCACTGCACCACCATAAGCTGACCGCCAACAAACACTCCGTTCCAAAACATCCACCTCCCGGGGAACCACTATCATCTGTCTATGAAATTATATGGCCAAAGTATTAATGACCGGTTGGCCAAAGTCTCCCAGATGTGGCCCTCACTATCGGCGCCAAGCTGATTCTGAGGATCAACAGCTACACAGTAAAGGCAACGTACATAGAGACATGAACCCCGCTAACTAAGGCGACGTGAGAAACTAGGGCGCCCCTTTTCAACCCCCCGGGGAACCACATTGTCGGTATGAGTCAGAGCATATTGACGTACTTGCAGAAAGCATCCTATAATCTGCTCTCTAGTAGTTCATAGTGTCTGAGGTCGCAATAAAAAGCATTAAAACATAAAATACTTTGTAATAATCACTGTGGGACATGTGTCTGTGTCCATACTGAATAAAAGTCCATTTACAAATATTATCACTTAAAAACTAGAATTCATTAATTCAAAAACATATAAATATAATACAATAATTGTGTGCATATTGCATGGGAGTATTTACGTAATACTTTTTGGAAATGTCAATTTATAACAAAAGTCTTTTAATCGTCTGTTTTACAGCCGTAACGATTCATTTCAGCCCGTAAACTTTAAACGATCGTTAAGATGTTTTAATCAATTGATTAGCGTTAAGAAGCCATTGAAAAAACACCGACTTCTGGCTAATCCTCTAACGACTTAAGCTTACGGAACTCTTTAACGACCGAGTGAAAAACCGACCTTTAGTGTATTTATAAGAAAATAAATTTATGGAGATGATAGCAATAACAAAGAAAGTTATTTATATGAATGGATATAAATACATTGATGAAATGTGAATGATGTGAATTAATTTTGTTTAAGTAAAGTTCTTTGAAGAAATTCAGAAAATCTGTCGCCGTGTGTTCGTAAAGTTCTTCATGTGATTATGGAAGCTGGTTGCAGAACGTGTTCTAGAACTCACCCTCCTTAAAGGATCTGCTTCTCGTGGTGACGAGCGGCTGGTGGGTGTCCTGTGATGGTTATAGGACCGCGCGTTATGTTGGTACTGCTGCTTGTTTGTAGTACGAGGGATTCCGCCCATGTAGTTCGGTCGGCGCTCAGACCGCCGAGCGCTGGGTGGCTGTTGCGTTGCGCGCGCATACGAGTCACTCCGGGGTTCTTCCGCACTCGGGGCTCAGCCTCGTTGCCGGAGCCGGGGGAGCCGCCGTCTTTCTGCAACACAAGGTGACAATATTGTTAGGACGGTGACGTCACGGACAAGGAGCGTGTAGTAAGTAGACTATGAGGTGTGGACCAATAACATGAAAAACTGTAACTTGAATATTTTTGTTATTTATCGTTATATGCCCCATGTAGATACTTTGATTATGTCGATTGTTTGTTGTTTATTATATTGTTAAGAGCGGGTCAAACGTAAGGTCATATTGCGCCTCCAGTGATATTGTAGAAGTTTGTCCAAAGGGGTAGACGGTAAGGGGTGACGGTCGGGAGTACGCGGGGTGGACAGGCTTGTGCTAGTCAGAATCATCCACAATCGAAGTGTGGTCAAGGGGTAGTGGCCGTTGGCAAGGGTCCGGCGGGAGCTTGGTCGGGATCGGGTCGGGGGGACCAATGTCTTTGACACAAAGAAAAAGGCAGAGTGCCAGGGAGGGTATTGGGAGGGCAGGGGTTTAATGGTTCCCCTCGTCGTGGGTCCTTTTCGTCTGTGTCATATCGCTAGTTCTTGTACATTGAAGTAAGGTGCGTCAACCATTAGTCAATATGCACCACATTTAGCCTATAGGGGGTGAAGTTTGGATTATTTTGATTAAGGGCGCGACAACCCGTATGGGTCATAATGCAACCACTCTATCCTACGGGATTGGGGAAGACGGATCTATGGTGGTCCAGTAACCAGCATTGGGTAGGGGAGGAAGGGGGCTTCTCAACGGCGCGATCGTCCTTCGGTCTTTGTCATCGTTCGTTGTGTCATTGTCATCGTCGTCGGGGAGGTCGCCAGGAAGGGTCCGGTCCCCGACGACGATTGCCATAGCTCGCGTCCTCTAGTTTCGGGGAGTAAAGGATATTCCATTCTGTTCTAGCTGATGTTTTGCGAGGTGGACTTTTTCCTCTTGAATCGCCTTTTACGATTAGCAAGCCATGCTCTGGGACAATTCTCTACCCCCGGGCCATACAGGATCTACAGGGCCTTTGGGAAACTAGGGGGCGCTTTCACAGGGTTTGGGTCATATTGCCAGCTTTTGATATACGAGAAACGATCAGTTGGCTGCCTTGATGACGGCACGTGGCTATAGGCCCTACTAGCTGATGTTTGTAAGAAGGTCCTTGTTCTCTCTCTACGCCCTTTTTACGATTACGCAGAGCATGTCATGGGCTAAATTGTACCCCGGGCCGAGGACGTGTTGGTCAGAATTTAGTTTTTTTTTAGTTTTCGTTTATTTCTAGTACGGACGCGGTCAACCGTTATGTCAGAAACGCACGACTCTAGCCTAGGGGATTTGGGGATGGAGTGGGCTTATGCAGGTCGGAACCAGCAATTTGTAATGGGGAGAAAAGGGTGGTTTCCTCACGTCCCGCGTTGGCAGCGCTTTAGCTTCGTCATCGGATCGTTATGTAATTGTCTAGGTCGTCGAAGAGGTTGGCAAGGGAAGGGGGAGGTGTCCGCGAAACATTGCCTCTACTTTTGGTGAGTACTATACTCCCCCTTTACTAGCTGATGTTTGCGAGGTGGACTTTTTTCTCTTGAATCGTCTTTTTACGATTAGCAGATTTATGCTCTGATGTGCTAATTCTCATATCGTATTTCGAATAATACGACGACGTAAGAAACTTAGGGCGCTTCATCCGGTTTAGATCATATTGCGTTGCCTGAATATTCCTAAGATAAATGAAATAAGTTAATAGTGGTGTTTGATCATATATTGCTTTCCAAGTTTATAAAACGAAAATAAAATGATAGGTGATGATTGTTATAGCAAAAGACAAAATGATTATTTTGATTGGGAAGTAATACATAGCCAACACGAAATGTGTTTTGTTGTGAAATTTGACATTAAGTTGTTTCATATGATAGAAGTTCTTCGGTATGATTGGAATAGATCCTTTCCTTTAGTTTTTACAGTTAGTTGAGCCATCTTTACTTTCTCTTTTAACCTGGGCCCATGAGTAAATTTAAAAAAGTATTTTATATTTCAAATAAAGGAAACGTTAGTTGTTTATGCCTAACTCATAGCAAGGTAATATGGGGAATAAGGGCCCATGCTCGTCAGAACCAGCCCTGTCAGGCAGAAAGAGAGAGGGGTTTCCCGACAACGACAGCCAATGCTCGCCTTTTGTTTCGGGGAGTAAGAATACTCCCCATACTTACGCAGCATATTTGCTTGACTGACTTTGTTCTATCCTCGGCGTTTTCCTACTAAGCCGAGCCAGCCCTGGCCGATCACAGACCGGACCGTCTCTGCCAAATAAACCAGAGACGACCATTGTTAACTTAATAAGTATGAACAATATTTGGGACCAAACAAACATAAGACTCAGAATCCTCCGATCCAAGGTCGATCAATCTAAACAAACACTGCCATCTTGTACGATTAACCGGTAATGGATACATACTATATTATTGCATACATAATGATACATAAGGTACGAACCGTTAGGTCAGATTGCGCCGCCTGTGATAGTGTCCCGTCTGGGCACCGGGGTAGAATTGGACCAGAGCATGTGGGTGTTTGGGCTCGTGTGTCAATCGTAAAGGCGAGGAAGGGGATGCGCTGTTCATCTCGCCGAACACCAGTGAGTATTGTGGTAGATGTGAGTATAATACTCCCGGTCAAGGACTATTAGGGTGCGAGCCTGGCTGGCGTTCGTCGTCCGTGGACACGTAAGACCCGCCCATTTCCACCCCCTACCAGGGGGCTAGTTCTGACCACATGAGCCTCTCTTCCCTATGTCCCGTAGGCTAGAGAGGCGGCATATGACCGAACGGTTGACGCGTCCTTATCCAATAAACCAAACTTATTTATTTTCCAATGACAGTGGGTTTAAACCATCAAGGCAAGTTTATAAACGCAAAATGTATTTTGTTTTTGTTGTTTTTACTAGGAAGCTTGCAAACGCTTTTTCAGGCGCGTTGTTGGACGAGCGTAATTGGTGTATTTGAGCTGTCATGTGTTATGATCGTATTTTCTGTGTTCTGTGAAAAAATCAAAACTAGTCATGACGATTTTTTTTAAATTTAATTTCATTAAATTAAAACAATTAACTTTAGATTTTTTTATTTGATAGTATTTAAAAAAAGAAAAAAATTGTAAACTTGGCGATTTGCATAAGAAATAATTTATTCTTTGCGCTTCAATTTAACACGAATATAATATCAATTTATAAAATTCAGATTCTGTGAAAAAAAATCATTATAAAAGATACAGCATAGTAGGTTTTATAAGACAAGGAAGTTGTTTTAAAAAAGAAAAAACCGTAAAATTTCAGAAAGTTCATGAGAGAATAATTCTTTGATTGCGCTCCCAATTTTACACGAATTCTTAATTCTAAATTAAGGTTCTGTGAAATAATCATAAATATCGAATAAAAGCATGTAGGTGTTCCTAAGTCGAGAAAATTTTTAAAAAATCGATAATATCGTTAAATTGCGATTTCATGAGAAATAAATTTCCGATTTGCGCGCAAAAAACGTTGCAGTTCTAGTTTCAGAGATTTTTTCGAAGACCTTAGAAAATTAAATCGCAATTGGAGTATCGTTAAGCCGGAATCTTGTTACATTCACACAAAAATACAAACAGATTTTTTTTTTTAATTCCACATTTTTTTTCTCGCACTGTAGTGAAATGGACAACTTCCGCTTCGCTCTCTATGCTGGCTATGCTCATCCACTATCATCACCATTTTCTTTTTATTTTTTAAAAGCGAGCGAAGCGGCCGTTTCCATCTGACTCTGCCGGAAAATTATTCCTGATTTTTGTTTTTTGTTTGTTTGTAATGTCTCGCATAACGTTTCGAACGGAGGCTCGATCGAGTTTGAAAATTTTGACCATCCGCAAGCTTCTTTTTCTCGATTGAATGGCAATTAGTTTTGTGCAAAATCGTCAAAAAAGTTAAAAGTTACATTAAAGTTAATCGGAAAGTTTTTTTTTTCAAACTTCACGGCGTACAAAATCTGAGGTGGCCAATCATTTAGAATGTCGTCCCGGTCACGAATATGTAAATTTTATTTTTTTTTTGATCCGTAAGTATTGTAGTCTGGAAATTACATTTTAACAATTAAACCGTTTACCATGGCAACGGAAAGTCCGCGCAGCTTTTGGCTCAATAGCTGTCGAACGGAGGGTCGGATCGAGTTGAAATTTTGGACCATCCACAAGCTCGTCCGATTGAATGCCATTAGTTTTTGTGTCAAAATCGTTTCAAAAAGTTTACATTAAAAGTTACTCGAAAGTTTTTTTTTTCAACTAACGGCGACAAAACCTGAGGTGGCCAAATCATTTAAGAATGTCCGTCCGGTCACGAAATATTAATTTTATTTTGATTCGATAAGTAGTTTTAAGATGAAATTTACATTATAACAAAAGTAACGTTGCCATGGCACGAAAAGACGAACAAGCGAGTTTCTAATTGCACTGCAACCTAGAAATATCAAATACGTTCGATGAAGTAGTGGATTATTTGTCACCAAAGAGTTTAAACATAGTTTTTCCCAAGGAGTCCAAGGTCCTCTACTGATGGCTATGGATTTTATCCACAAAGCAAAGGTTTACACACGGGTTTAACCCAAATAACTTGGCAATAATAAATGTATTGGAAACATAGCCCTGTGGACCAGCGAATAACGGCGCAAATTTTAAAATTTTCAGTTGGACGCGTTGATAAGCTAAGCATGTGCCTTAAGGACGCGTCAACCGTTAGCCACATATGCACCACTCTAGCCTTGGGGATATGAGGAGGAAAGGAGGATTTCTCATGTCGCGGCGGTCGTCACCGTAATGTCCCATCGTTCGGTTGAGGAAAAGATCATTGTCATCGTCGTCGGGGATTTCATCGGGGAAGGAGGGTCCCCCAAGACGATTTTCAGACTCGCGCCTATTTCCTGGTAGTTAAATACTCCGCTTACAACCAGTTGATATTTGCGAGATGGACTTTACACTATCTTTTTCTCGCCTCTAACGATTACCGATCTATGCACTGGAACATATTCTAACCCCGGGCACAAATGGGATTGAAGCGTCCATAATTGTAAATATTTGTAACTAAACTTTGACCGAATGACGGTAGGAGATTTTAGTACAAATCTATGCACAGTGATGTGGGGTGTGCCGGGTATTTGGCCTCTTTAGTCTCAGCCGTCGTAACATTCACATTGGGATTCCGTTAAGAAGGAATGCTACTTTTCCAGACACTTGAGAAACTCGGCGCTTCAACCGGTAGGTTATATTGCGCCGTCTGTGATAAAGGAAGTTGCTGAGATGAGTAAATGGTGTGTAGATAAAATTTTAACAAAAAAGATATTTGTTTCTCATGGATTATTACAAAATAAAATGATGATGATGAAAACAAGCAAAATAAGTTCTGTAATGTGATGAAAATAAATATAATTACAGAAAGTAGTAGATTTGCATTAAATTTTGTAAATACTTACTTTGGATGAGAAAGTTGGAAGTTTTTCACCGTAATCATATGCTAGATGTTAGAGAAAGAGTTCAAATTACGGTGCGCAAGGTATAATTTGTACACTCGCTGCATATGATCTTACGGTTTAAGATACATCACATGTGTCACATCTGGGACAACCTTTTCTCTTGGTTTAGTTAGAAGTGTGTGGCCTTTCTAATTCTAGACCTTCCACCTCTTCTCTACGTGAAGTCCCGAAGACGCCGGAGGACGATTCTATCGTCAGTGTCTGGCAAAACACTAGTTATTTGTAATTTTGCACCACCATCCCAAGATCTGTCGCAATCCAACAGTCGATGCTTTGATCCATTCTTGACATCTGGAACGGGGACTAGATTGAGAACAGCGTGGCGACGCTGGGAAGCTTCCTTAGGCAAGCCCGATTCAGCGTGTTCATCTCCCTCTAATGTCCACGGTCAGGTAATCCAGCAAAACTCCATTACATAACCTTAGAGTTAAGTTTCTCCAAATAGAATTGTATGTATTGTACTAATTGATGACTTGAAATGCATGGAGTTTATAGTTTGAAGGAGCTTTAACTATTTGAAACACAAATGTAGTCTCGCCAACCGGCATGGAGGGTGTATTAGTGAGCTTTTCACACGTTTATTTGTCCAAGGGTCGCGTCCAACTTTAGGTCATAATGCTTCCACTCTAGACTAGGAGATATGAGGAGTAGGGGTCCATGCTGGTGAGAATCAGCCCCGGGTAAAGGAAAGGAATGGGAGGTTCTCACGTCGCAGTCGTCATCCTCTTTGCTTTCGTGTTGCATGGTCCGTCGTCCGGGGGAGCCAGTGAGTTTGTCGACCGGGCATTGCCAGAGCTCGCCTCTATTTTTCCGGGACTAGGTAACTACCCTCCTTACTAGCTGATGTTTGCGAGATGGACATTTTTAATCGCCCCCTTACATAGAGCTTGCTCTAGGCAAATTCTACCCCCGGGCCAGACGGAGGAGGAATTTTATAATTATAGTCCAATACAGTTGACGCAATAGAAGACATATTTCTTATTTGGACGAGATTTGCTATCGTATTGAATTAACAAGACGACGTGAGAAATAGGGCGCTTCACCGTTAGGTGTTTATTACGTTTGTGTGTTGATTATTTCATTGATAACTAAGATTTTTTGTTAACTATCTGAACACAAAAGGTTTCCTCCCCACAACGACAACGTATATGTATTAAAAGAAGCTTTCTCGGATGGCGAATAACTCTGCAGGGAAAACTGGAATACACATGCATATTGAGACGCATATGATATTGTAGGATAATAAATAACATAATATTCCCACTATAACAAAGAACTTTGTAAAAAACCGCCAACCTTACATAATCAAAGCATGGAGATCTAAAAAGAAGTGGCCAAGCTTATGAACCCTCCTACTTTTCGCTATCTTAATACATAAATTCACATTGTGGCCCCTTTGACTGAATCCTTGCAAAGTTGTGGCAAACTTTTATTGCAACTATTCTTTCTAATGTACAAGTTTGTACAAATTTATTTTGCCAAGCTTTGCAAGGATACAGTCACGGGGCAAAGTGAATTTTTTGTATTAAGATTGCGAAAATGTAGGAGGGTACATAAGAGTGTCATTTCTTTAGATCTCATTGCTTTTGATTGTGTAAGTTTTGCTTGTTTTCTTTACAGTTTTTGTTATATTCAAGATATCATTACTTTTTTCAAGTTCCAATTACAAAAATTATGTGTTTAAAATACAATAATTTTAATCAAGTCGGTTTAAGTGATATGGTATAACCAAATTTACCAATATACTTTAAAATATCTTTGTGGTAAAAAGACTTGTTTTTTGTAAACAATGTAGGTGATTATTGTCAAAGTTAACAATAGTTAACTTTGTTAATTATATCCTTGTAAAAGGATTATATTGAAACCTTTATTTGGGAGCTTTCCAGTAATTTTTTTCAAACTTTTTCTTTCAAAAGAACCTATATCACTATTTCTTTTAATGTCATGTAAAATATGAACGTTGTACCCCACCCGAAGGGTCAGAATCGCGGGCTGATTAAAAATGACGAATTTGGACAGAAGTACTAGACAGAGCTCGTTTCCAGTTTCCCACTCGACACCGAGTTAAGTCATAATCGGGCGTGGTCATGGGTAGTAGTGGGTTGACCGTTCTGACCCTGAAACTCACGTCTACCGCTGGTTAGAGCAGATGGAGGTTTGTGAAAGCTAGTGTAACGGCTTCGTACTCTCCTCGACGTCTGCTCGGCAGTCCGGTTTAGTGGAGGAACCTATATGACTGTCAAAGTTACACCGTCCTGTCAGATGGGACGTTAAGCCTTGGTCCTCTTGGTACTTTCGAAAGGGTAGGCTACGTGCCGGTACCGGGGTTCCCCTCCTCTCTTCTGGTCATACTTCATCTCATCTATCAACACATCATCGTCTCGATTAGCCCAAAAAGCATATGAGACGTTAAGCAATATCAAACAATAAAAATCAGCAGTATTCTAACATCCTTAAAGTCACTGTGAGCATTTTTCAAAGCCGATTTGTGTTTCACCAAGAAGGAATGCTCGTATCCAACCAAATTTACCCCGTCTGGGCCCCGGGGTAGCATAGGCCCCAGAGCACGGTCTCTGCTAATCGTACAAGCGATTCAAGAGAAAAAGTCCCACCCTCGCAATCATCGCTAGAAAGAGCGGAGTATATTACTCCCCAAACTAGAGGCGAGCTCTGCAATCGTCGTCGGGGACTTGCCCCCTTCCCTTGATACGACCCGCCGGCGACGATGACAAGACACAACGAAAAAACGGTGACAAAGACGATGAACGAACCGCGACGTGAGGAAACCCCCCTTCCTCCCTAACCCGTGGCTGGTTCTGACCAGCATGGGCTCTCTCTGGCTGCCTCTCCAGCCCCCCTTAGGCTAGAGTGTGCAATTATGACCTAACGTTTGACGCGTCATTAATCCAAAAAAACAAAAAAAAATTCAAACCAAATTTGGCATGTGTTGTCCATGTACCTAAATCCCCCCCTCGATTTTGATAGTTTTCAAGTTCAATCACTTTTCAAAGACGGCTGGAATAACACCTCGAAATCACGCCCACTCCTGCTTGTGTATAATGTGCTTGAGTGTGGTATCGCACCGCGGTTAGCTGCGGCGCCCTAACGGGCACCTAGATGGTTTGTTTTTAGGATTAAGTACGCGTTACCGTTGGGTCATAATGAAGATGTTCAAAATGTTTTTTTCGAGAGGGGGTTTTTTACATCGTATGTCATCGTTCGCTGTGTCGTTTTCAATTGTCGTCCGGAAGAACGTGAAGGGAAAGAAGAGTTGTTCCGGCGACGACTGCCAGCTTGCTGTTTGTTTTACGGGAGAATTTACTACTCATGTTTGCGAGATGAACTTTTTTCTCTCCACGCCTCTTATATTAGAACACCCAGGTTCTGGCCAAATTCAAGCCGTTTTTTTGGTTTATTTGTATTAAGTGCGCGTCAAACCGTCCATGACATAAATGTTGTGTTTTCATAATTTTTTTTTGCGGATAGAATTTTCCTCCTCTTCGACTTTTACGATTAGCATAGCCATCTTGGACGAAATTCTAACCCTACGCCCGACAAAGAAACATCGTGTGCTTCAATGATATACGACGTGAGAAACAAGGGCGCAGACCGGTCGGTCATATTGGCGCCGCAAATGATATAGAAAGTAAAACATGAGTTTGTTAAATGTTTGATTTTTTAATGATTTTTCTAGATATATTTTTATTTTTCAACGTTTATTTGAAATCGGGCGCGTCAACAGTCCAGGTCATAATGCTCCACTCGAGCCTAGGGGTTTGATGATGAGTGGCACATGATAAGAACCCAGCTACGTAGGGGAGGAAAAGGGTTTCTCACGTCGCAGTCTGCCTCGTCTTTGCCATCGTGCGTTGTGTATGTTATCGTCGTCGGGAACGGTCGTTAATGAAAGGAAGGTGTCCCAGACGAGATTTGCCAGAGCTTGTCCTGCTAGATCTGGGAGAAATATACTACTCCCCTTTTTCTAGCTGATGTTTGCGAGGTGGATTTTTTCTCTGCAATCGCCTTTTACGTTTAACCCCTACCTGTTTGGCTTTGGCCGCTTTGTTCCACCGTTCCTCCACGGAAAATCGTTTATATATCTGAGTCGGTAGGCTCTCATTTTCAAATTTATTTATTTTTTTAATGCTCTGGTCTTCCAAGCACTATGGAGTATTGCTCTTTGGTCTTGTGGGTTAGCGTATCTGCTTCCAATGCAGATGTACAGGGTCGATTCCGCGAAAGTCAGAAGTTTCTTTAACTTTCCTGATTTGGACTTAAGTCCCATCAGTTCTTCTCTTAGGAGTTTGTAAACGGTGACTTTGGAGCCGTCTAGCACGAAGTCACATAATAAATTTCAGAGTTGTTTCTGAATCGGCCTTGTGTTGAATTCTGGTGCGTTGATTCGCGGTTTTCGCACTGTCCATACACTGATTGCTGTATTTTCTTTTTAAAAAATATCGATCTTTGGTTGGTTATCGCTCACGTCGTCGATTGCGTCGGGGCCGCAGGCGTTGGCTCGGTCGCTTTAGATTTAAGTCCCCCACTGAAAAATCTGTTATATAACTGAGTGGGTGGACTCTAATAAAATTTTTATTAATTTATTTATTTATTCTCAGTTAGTTAATTGAGAACCATTATGTGGATTTTCAAAATTTTTAAAATTATAATCATATAACAACAGCATACAAAATACTCCACAAGTGCAATTATAGCTAAATCCTACAAATAGCATCACATGCAGACAAAATTAACTAGGGGCGATTAAACTGGGTAGGTCATATTGCGCCACCTATTCAGATAATAAAAATATTTTTAATGTGTTTTAATTTGTATTGTTTTCTAGTTAAAACATGATAGATATGATAATGCTCATACAAAAAAGGAAATATATATTAAATGGTACAAAAAAAATATAAGGGCACGTCAACCGCTAGGTCATAACAGGACCCACTCTAGCCTATGAGATATAGGAAGAATGGGCTCTGCTGGTCAGAACCAGCCACGGGTTAGGGGAGGAAAGGGAGTTTCTCTCTCACGTCGCGGTCGTCATTGTCTTCGTCATCGGTTTGTGATGTCATTCTCGTCATCGTCGTCGAGGGTCGTCCAAGAGAAGGGGAGCAAGGTCCCCGAAGACATTGCTAGAGCTCGCCATATAATTCGGGGAGTAAAATACTAACCCGCCATAACTAGCTAGCTATTGTTTTGCAAGGTGGAGCTTTTTTTTCTTAAATCTCCTTTTACGATTAGCAGAGCCATGCACTGGGCCATTCTACCTCCGGAACCCGCGGGGTGTGTGATGTATTTTATGATTTAAGCCCATGGGATTTTAAGACATGAGGCATCCTAGGGCAATATTGTGCCACAATCTGATATTGTAGGATATAATAAATTTAGTTATATTCTTTATAGGGATCGTGGGCGCGTAAATCGTTGTTTTTAATTTGGTTTATTGGAATTACAGGACACGTCAACCGTTAGGTCATATGCTCCACTCTAGCCTAGGGGATTGGGTTGGAAGAGCCTAGTCTTGGTCCAAACCAGCCACGGGTAAAGGAGGAGGGGGTTTCACACGTCGCGGTCGTCTTTGTCCTTTGTCATCGTTTGTTGTGTCATTGTCATCGGGGCCGTCGGGAGGTCGTCCAGAGAATGGAAGGTATCCCCACGACGATGCCAGATTGCCAGAGCCTCGCCTCTATTTAGTGAGTATTATCTCCGTTCTTACTAGCTGATGTTTGGCGAGATGGACTTTTCTCTTGAATCGCCTTTTACGATTAGAGAGCCATGCTCTGGGCCAAGTCTATCCCGGGCCCAGTTAAATCGTAAGTCTTAATGCGTCACGTCCTAGCCTAGGAGATATGGAAAGTAGGGGCCATGCTGGTCAGTTTCAGCCTAGGTGAAAGGGAGGACGGGGGAAATCTTCTAATCCGATCTTTTGCTGGGGTTTGGATCCTGTCTAGTTTTCGAAAGAAGATGTAGGCCGAAATATTAAGTTAAGCTTCTGTATGCAGTCCTACGAACGGTACTTGGACTAGGCCTACACTTTTACTGAGGTCAATCGGTTGCAAGTTGACGTATATTTGAAATCAAGGGCGCGTCACCGGTAATCAGTGTCATAATATTCCCCTCGTCCGCGATATGGGTAGGAGAGTTATGCTGGTGTCTGAACCAGAACGTGGTAGGGGGAGATCTTCTCTGTATCTTGACTTGAATAATATAATAAGGAACCTTAATTGGTCTCTGAAGCGAGCTGTTGCCTTGCGACACAGAATACATCAATTGTAAACTAAAACATTGAAATTAAAAATTTACATTTAACAAAATCTCAAATATAACCTACTTACTATATAAGTTGTTCTAAATACAAGAATGGACCACATCGCAGAACACATACAACAAGCTCAATCCCTCAACAACTTGTAGTACAAAATTTTTCGCTAAACTCAAAAAAATAATGAATTGTCTCCCTTTGCTCCTATCATAGCCATAGACACTTATTGTTTTAAATCTAATGGCCTTTGTTATGGGGTATGGGAAGGAAAGGGGTTCTTATTCGCGTTCGTAATTCTCTTTGTCTCGTTTGTTTTGTCATATTGTCATCGTCGTCGAAGGGGTCGTAAGGGAAGGAGGCAATGTCTATGACGACACTTGCCAGAACTGGGCCCTATGTTCGGGAATTAAATACTACCCTTTTTTTACTAGCTGATGTTTGCCGCAGTGAAACCTTTTTCTCTTGAAATCCCACTTTACGATTATAGCATAGCCATGCTCTAGGCCAATTTTATACCCCGGGCCCAGACGGTTCATCGGAAAGTAGAGTAGGCTACTACTAACAAGAACCGAGAGAAATTAAGGGCGCTCTAACCGGTTAGGTCCATTCATATTGCGCCGCTGTGATAACTGAAAGTTGAAGATGGTGTGTTTTGATGTAAGAATGATTTCTAAGTGTATATACCACAAAATTAAATGCTGATATTGTAGATTGTTCAGCAGACTGACAATAGTTTGTTGTCGCGAGGACCACTTCGAAGAGATCTCCACCAATTAATATTTATTAAGACACTAAACAGAGCCACTTGTCACGGCCAACGTAAACAACACTGTGGCATTGTACAACGATACAGGTGAAGATGTAATTGGAGGGGATATGAAGATTGAAGACGACGCGATGAATGGACAACATATTTTAAAATAATGAAAATTGCAAGACAAGGATACGAAGACCACGACCCAACCAACAACCGAAACAATGTAGAGACGAATTTCAACGTCAGTAACTGTAACTATGACCAAAGATCAAGATGGACACGAAGGAAGTGCGACGACCTGGACCAGTACAATCAATGTCCATCGTGGTCATTTTCCTCCATCTTGCATCTCTTCTTCTTGTTGGTCATCATTTGCTGTGTCTGTCGTCTCGTCTTGAACGGTGCGTGCATGAATCAACCGTTGCTCAGTGTCCGCCGCATATACCGATCCTCCGTTTGTTCACTAGTTGTTGGACATTAAACTCGTTTGCAATTTTAAATTCAACTGCATTTCCAACGACATTGATCGTGTGATCATTTTCTTTAACAAATTCCCATGTAGCGGCTCAAACTTTTGCCACCCTCTGGTTAAAAAAATTATTGCAATAGACAGAAGAGTCCTCGCCTATTCTGGTGATTTATTCTTTTTTAAACTCATTTAATATTTATAGTGTTGTCAATTCCCTCAGACTATGGAGTCTATATAAGGCCGGTGTCACACTATCCGTTTCTGACGGTCCCGCGAAAGCGGATGGCCTCTACCATGTCACACCAATCCGGTTAATTGCGTTTTTAAGCAGGACATAAACTGGTCAGTTGTCCTCGAGTAGTGAACGTGGTGAGTCGACTACTCATGGAAAAGGTGGTGGAAAACTTTTGAAAAAACTTGAAAACGGTCCGTTTCAACGGGACAGTGTGACACCTTGCACTTAACTGCGTGTGTTGTCGCTCACATCCCGCTGTCCGTTCATCCCGTTTCGCGGCAGCATGTTGCGGTAGTGCGCTAGCAACGGACAGGTGTGACACGTCGCATTTAAAACCGTGTACTGTCACCATCCCGCAAAAGCGCATCCGCTTTCGCGGGACCGTCAGAAACGGACAGTGTGACACCCCACTAAGAGAAAGCACTTGGTTTTACCCTCAGTAACTAGGACCTGGTACTTTGAAGCCTATCAAGTAGCTTAAATACAATGTGTCTCAATTACAGGGGTTTTGTTTACATAATCTCTGTTTTGGTTTATTTGGATTAAGGACGCGTCAACCGTAAGGTCATAATGCACCACTCTACCCTAGGGCTAATGGGGTGGAGGGGCCAATGCTGGTGCGGGGAGGAAGGGTGGTTTCTCACGTCGCGGTCGTCATCGTCTTTGTCATCGTTTGTTATGTCATTGTCATCATCGTTGCGGAGGGTCGTCAAGGGAAGGGGACAAGGTCCCCGACGACAATTGTCAAATCTCGCCTCTAGTTTCGGGGAGTAAGATTCTTCGCTCTTTCTAGCTGATGTTTGCGAGGTAGACTTTTTTCTCTTGAATCGCCTTTTACGATAAGCAGAGCCATGCTCTGGGCCAATTCTACCCCGGGCCCAGACGGGGACATAATCTCTGTAGCCATGCAACCTTCTGACGTGAAATTGAGACAATTACTTCCTTATTTCATAATAAGCATTTAATTTCGTACCCGTTAAGTCTTTTGTTCATTCTATGATAAATAATCAGGGAATTACTTAGTTAATTATTATTTTCGTATTCATTATGAGAGAATCGATGGTTGAGTTAGCGGCCATTGGGATCTGAGCAATGAGTAGGTAGAGCTACGGAAGCATTCGTAATATGACGCAGAGGGCTGTGTACGACTGTAAGACTGTCATTGGGCAATGCCAGTGTAGCGACGCAATTTCAAGGCCGTCTATTGGTGTAGACACTTTAGTTCCGCATTCCTCGGTGTGTGTGAAACGAGTGCGAGGGCGCATCGTGAAGTGAGCGGACTTGATATGTGAGACGGCCTAGAGGGGACATTTTACGTATTTTGTGAATAAGTTTGCTGTAGTCCAGTAAGCGAATTCGAAAAATATCAGTGTTCCGGAAGGTTTATATTTAATCAAGATTGAATTCTAAGCAATTTGGTTCTAAAAATATGGAAAACTAACATCAGTGTCGGGTAAAATATAAGCCTAAGATACTGAGTCATCGAATCCTTTCACGGGAACAGAATAGAGTGGGCGTACATTCACGGAAGCGAGGGCTATCGCGTTGTCGTGATAAATTAAAGAGGGGGATAGTGAGCGAATCTAAAGTCGAATACATAAGAGAAGAAAACATCTGTGTTATAAATAACATTAATAAATTAACTGTGAACTCGGGCGTTAGCAAGCGTGGGCAAACTAGGGAAGGTTCGTGGGAAACAGTTTTTGAAATTGGGGTTTTATAAATCAAGTAACAATATTCCAGGCCACAAAACGCTAGTCCGTGATTAGTTTCACACATCGGGGTTTTTAGGAAATACGAACTGAATAACCGAATGTAAGTCGCATTTTCAGTCAAATAGCAAAAGACGCCATTTAAAAAAAATAAAAGTCCGTCTTCGTAAAACAACACCAAGCTCTCGGGTTTTTCCGAATTTTTACGAAGCCGAATCACCACAAATTAGCTTTGACGTGCATATGCGAAGGCCATGGTAGCGTGAGACTTTTACATTGTTGACGGGGACGCGTGGGCTAGTGTCAGGAAAAAAACACAGAAGTGATCGAGTGATGATAAAAGCCGATTTAATAGACTGATAATAGAAGAAGACTCCGAAAGAAACATCATCACGTATGGTGTCGATCCATCAAGATGACGCCAAACTAGAATACGGGACGAAGCTTAATTAATGGAATGGTTTGAACTCCATTATTATTATTATTTATTTTTTTTTTTGTTGTTTATTTGGATTAAGAACGCGTCAAATGTTAGGTCATAATGCACCACTCTCACCTAAGGGGGTGGAGGGGCTCATGCTGGTCAGAACGAGCCACGGGTAAGGGGAGGAAGGGGGTTTCTCACGTTCGCGGTCGTCATCGTCTTTGTCATCGTTCGTTGTGTCATTGTCATCGTCGCCAGGGGGTCGTCAAGGGAAGGAAGGCAAGGTCCCCGACGACGATTGCCTGAGCTCGCCTCTAGTTTCTGGGAGTAACATACTCCGCTTTTACTAGCAGATGTTTGCGAGATGGACTTTTCTCTTGAATCGCCTTTTACGATAAGCAGAGCCATGCTCTGGGCCTATTCTACCCCGGGCCCAGACGGGGTGTTTTAACTCCTCCCGACGCTACGCTTCAAAAGGACTTAACCGGGAATCGAACGCTACGTGAGGATAATATTACGTTTGCAGTTCCACCCACGCTTCAAAAGAAACAGAAAGTCGATGAGGACCTAAGCAAAAAGTCGTGAGAAACTAGGGCGCTTCAGCCGTTTAGGTCATATTGCGCGCCTGTGAATGAAAGTAAATGAAAAGAGTTAATGCAGGAATGTTTGATGATAAGATTGTTTTCTAAGTGTATAAATAACAAAATAAATTGATGATGCATGAAAGAAATAGCAGAATAAAAGTAATGTATGTGAATAAAAGAAAGAAAATAACGAAATGTGTATGATGTTATTAAATTTTGGTCAATAGACCACTATGGATGAGAAATTTAGTAAGTTTGTCGCCGTTATCATATGATAGAAGTTCTTCATATGATTGGGAGAGATTAAATTGCGTGCGCAAGGCATCATATTTGGTACATTCTGCTAGCATATGAAGTACGGTTAAGGACTCACATGTGTCACATATGGGAATAACCATTTCTCTGGTTAAGAGATATCCGTGTGTTAGGCGTGTGTGGCCTACACGAATTCTAGACAATACCACCTCTTCTCTACGTGAGAGTCGAGACGTAGGTGGACGAATTTTGTTAGTCAATGTGGGCATCACACTACGCAATTGTTATTTTGCAACACATCCCAAGATCCTTGTCGCAAATCCAACAATCTTTGCTTGTAGTCACTCTTGACATCTGGAACGGGAACTTTTAGGATATTGGTTTATTTTGGATTAAGGGCGCGTTAACCGTTAGGTCATAATGCACCACGTTAGCCTAGGGGATATAAGGAGGGGGGGTCCATGCTGGTCGGAACCAGTCTCGGGTAATGGGAGGAAAGGGGGGTTCTCACGTCGCGGTCGTCATTGTCTTCGTCGTCTTTCTTGGTGTCATTGTCGTCATCGTCGTCGAAGGGTCATCAAGGGAAGGGGGCAAAGTCCCCGACGACAATTCCCAGAGCTTGCCTCTATTTTCGGGGAGTAAAATTCTACCATTCTTATAGGCTGATGTTTGCGAGCCGGACTTTCTCGCATGAATCGCCGTTACCGATTAGCAGAGCCATGTTCTGCGCCAATTCCACCCCGGGCTCAGACGTGGTCGTGGATATTGAACAGAGGCATTTTTAGGATCATAATCTGTTTTTTTTGGACTAAAGGCGCGTCAACCGTTAGTTGATAGCGCCATTCTAGTCATAGGTAGGCCCTATGTAGGGAGGACACAACCGTGCTGGACAGAACCAGCCACGGGCAAGGGGAGGGCTAGGTAAGTTCCTCTCGTCACCGGCCAGAGCTCGCCTCTAGTGTCGGGGAGTAGTATCCTTCCCAGATAACTAGGCCTAGCTGATTTTGTTTATTTTTTTGTTTATTTGGATTAAGGACGCGTCAACCGTTAGGTCATAATGCATCACTCTAGCCTAAGGGGGGTGGGGAGGAGGGGCCCATGCTGGTCAGAACCAGCCACGGGAAAGGGGAGGAAAGGGGGTTTCTCACGTCGCGGTCGTCATCGTCTTTGTCATCGTTCTGTTGTGTCATTGTCATCGTCGCCGGGGGGTTGTCAAGGGAAGGGGGCAAGGTCCCCGACGACGATTGCCAGAGCTGCCTCTAGTTTCGAGGAGTAATATACTCCCCGCTTACTAGCTGATGTTTGCGAGGTGGACTTTTTCTCTTGAATCGCCTTTTACGATCGACACAGAAATACCCAGGGCCAAATACTTCCCCGGGCCCAGCCCACAGGCCTTGGTTCCCAGGGTCCAGGTGGATTATCCTGGCTTATATTTAACTTGAGGTGACGGCGTTCAGTATAATTTAACACTCCTGATACTACCGGGTTTATCTGCTTCTTCACAGTGTTTAAATAATATTTCCTGTCTTGCTCTGATTGAATATCACTTGAAATTTCACACTGAAAAACACAACAATCACCCTTGGTTACAAAACAAACAAATATGATGCACAGCCATCTGAGCACTTTGTCTTGAAAGTTCGTAAATCAAAGAGGTTGAACTAAAAAATTTT
>JAMZAV010013020.1:0-16888 GCA_024449915.1 Sweltsa coloradensis | reverse complement strand
TTAAAGAAAAAAGTAAAATTTTCCTAAAACATAAAAATAAAGCACGCCAAATGCTTTAATCGTTTCTTTGAAAACAATTAAAAAAAATTTTGAGGTTATTTGGTAAAATACTTCACTAAATATAGCTAATTTTTCATTCTTCGACAAAACAAAAAAAATTGAAAATGTTTTCAAAATGGCGTATACCGCAACCGGATTTAGGATTCTGTTGGGATGTTCAGGAGACCCACCTTAATAAATCCCAACCGGTCCCTGCTTGTATTTTTGAATGCGTGGGTCATATCACAACGGCCCTGTACTATATGAGGTTTGCCAAAAATCAGGAACAGCAAATCAGGGAGTATAATCAAAAACTTTCGCGGAAGAAACCACCGAACGCGAAATCTTTATTCTTGTGTTCAATCTTCATTTTTGTGTTCAAATCTTGATAACATTTTAGTCCAAAATATCTTGACTCATGTATCTAATAATAATATCAGATATATAATTATTTAAAATTGTTCATGTGAAACTGATCACAGCAATGATACAGGACACCTAACTCAAGTTGCAAGCTCCATCAGTGGGCGGCAACCAGACAATCTAGGCAGAAAAATATAATTGAAAATACAATGTTTATATCATAATCAAAGCAATAATGAACAAACAAAGAGAAAAGCAAAATCATTAATAAGAACTTATGAAGGTAAATTAACATTACACAAACACACATACAATAACCTACAAATAAATAGTAAAAATCAATTTTCTGCACTTTGATTCATTATAATTGCTTCAATTTTACTTTTAAATTGTACAATTCCAAGATCAGTAAACTGGCTTCTAATATCATAAGAAATTGAATTCCAATAGGATACGCCTCTGTACATAAATGACTTTCTAAATACCTCAGAATTTAATCTAGGAACTTCCAATGAGTTAATTAAAGTAGAATTTCTATCACGATCAACAATTTTAAAAATATTGGGTAGAATACCTAAAAATATACCTTTCAATACTTTGTATGTATTTACCAGCACGTTATACTTCATCCTCTCCTCAATCGTGAAACAATCAGACTGCAAATCTTGGCTCAAGGGAAATGAATCAAACAGATGGTCAATTCTCTTCTGGAGTACAACATACTCAGTAGAAGGTCTTACTGCCCAAACCACTAAGCAATAATCAATAACAGAGTGAATATAAGAATCTACAAGTAACCTCAACATTCTCTCAGTTACAAACCTCTTCATTCTACTTATAATTCCAATTGCTGATGATACTTTATTACACACATATTCATAATGTTTCTTAAAATTTAAATTACAATCTAAGAAAACTCCAAGACATTTAAAATTCATACACTCTAGAAATTAACTTACCATTACAATTTAACGAGAAAATGAATATCATTCATGCTTCTATCATTAGCCTTATGAAAAATCATAAAATTTGTTTTGCTATAATTAATATCAAGTTCCTGAGTTTTAAACCAATCATCCATCCTCTTTAGAACTTCTTGAAGACGTCTTACGATCTCTTCGACATCTACACCTTCTAAATAAAAGACCAAGTCATCAGCATATAAGATATAATTGATGCCTCCCAATATAGTAGATATATCATCTATATAAAGAATAAATAACAGGGGTCCTCATATTGATCCTTGGGGTACTCCACAAAATATATTGAATACTTTTGAACTATATTTTGCAAGATTTATAAACATTTTTCTATTTAAAAAAAAATCCGCCAAAATTGTTAGCAAATAAGGACCTACGTTATACCTTGATTTAATTTTATTAAAAGAGGTAAAAAAGGTACTAAATAAATGCTTTCCTAAGATCAACAAAGACAGCTCCAACCTTACCATTACGATTATCAATATCTTTATAGATAAAATCTGTAAATGCTAGAAGGGCACTTTGCGTTGACCTACCTTTCCTGAAACCATGCTGGTTTTCACTTAAATCTTTAGATGCATCCACTTCATGTAATAACCTCTTGTGTAAAATATTTTCAATAATTTTCCCTACAATTGGAAGAGTTGATATAGGTCGATAAGAATTCCTATCACTCTTTTTACCTTTACCCTTATAAATAGGCGTTACCCTTGCCAATTTCAGCTGTGTTGGGAAATCACCTACAAGAAAGTTATGTGAGTTTAGTCGCTTACAAAGTTTATCAATATGTGGTTGCCACGTTAGAGTGTTATCCGTGCATAATCCCAAGAAATTACATTCACTTACAGTTGTTATTGTGCCCTTTTGAACAGTTAAGTGTGGAATTATCGGTGCTACATTTGATTTTAGTCTGAAATATAGTAATTGTGTTTTTTTATCATTCAGGTGCAATTTATTAGCTAAAAACCATGTGACAATTGCATTTGTTATTATTTCTGCACATACTTTTGTATTTTTAGAATCTGAACATGATATGATTATACTTGTGTCATCAGCAAATAGAGTTAGGAATAAGAGTGTGAGAGTCGGAAGATTTTTTTGTTCAGTGATTTTGTTGCAGTATGCTGCAAGGTCATTAATGTATATCAGAAATAGCAAGGGCCCTAGGACAAAGCCCTGGGGAACTCCGACCTTGTTTGTCTGCCAGGTTGATTTGGTTTGGGTGTTGTTATTGATAACAACAAGTTGCTTTCTGTCCGTCAGGTAAAATTTTAGGCATTGTCTTGTCCTGCTATTCCTCGAACTCCGTAATTGTTAAGTTTTTCTAGGAGTAGATCATGATTTACGCAGTCGAACGCTTTGCTCATGTCAAAGAAGACACCTAGGGTATTGTGTCCACTGTCAAGGGAAGTGTACACTTTGTATAGCATTTCGGCTGTAGCTGTTGCAGTGTGTTGATCTGTCAGGCATAAAGCCATGTTGAGATGTTGACAAGAAATTGTTTGCTGAAAAAATTCAAAAAGTCTAGTTGAAATTATTTATCTAATGCTTTGAGAATACTAGAAGTATACGCCCGATTCAATGGGCAAATTCTTCCCGCAAATTCTTCCAGAGAATTTTATCATTTTAAGAATATTTTTTTAAATACTTAGAAAACTTAAATTGTGTTCTTAAAATTATCAATGAAGTCGAATTTAATTAGGGCCTCAATGAATGCCAAATATGTCTAGCCGTTGCTGCTGCCGGAACACCTCGCGCAGCCTACCAGAGGATTGCAGCACTTTCCGTATGCTGCGTCGACTCGTTGTGCAGCGTGGGCAGTACAGTCGCCTGTCCGTTGGAGCACAGGTCGTGCAGCGACCTTGACTGCTTGGCCACGTGCTCGTCGTGTACGCTACCCCTGGAGTTGTCGCAGAGCATCGAGTCCTACGAGGAGAGGCTGGTGGCGATAGAGGGGGACAACAACACGGGACTAGCATCTATCTTCGGAAAACGGCGCACGTCGGCGAGGGTGGACCGTGGAACTACCAGGTTACATTTAACTTTACATTCAATCTGGATAAAGTTCACTATATAATCAGAACGTCCACAATGAGTTAACGAGAATAGAGTGAAGACAGTTGTCATGTTGGGAAAACAATAAGCTAGCTGCATCCTTTCTTTGGAAACACTATTTTTAAAGTCCAAGACATAAAATTAAGAGTTCCATTCCTCCAAATCAACCAAGCGGAAAAAGAATTGCTGTCAATCTTCAGGGGTTCTACCCCACCCACCGTGTCTTACACAGCTGCCAATACAACTGATAGAAACTATTGTAAGCAAATGACCGACTGCTGTTTGGCGATTTGGCAACATCGTAAAATAGTGCAGAAAAGTTCATTTCCTGAGTTCATAAGCGTTAAAATGCTAAGAAGGGTCGCTTCTTTTGTCCAATAATGTGTTTTTGTATGAAAGTTGGGACTACTGCCGTCTTAATATTTAAGATAGTATTGTGTTAATGGCAGGTCTATGCGGCATAATGACACGCTCTTGTCGGCCGACTGGCAGTGTGCTGGCCTGTCAAGGCTCCCTGAACCAGGTAGGCGACGTGACGTCAGCAAACACAATGGCGGCCAATGACTCAAGCTCGGACGCGCCACACGCGGAAGGCGCCAAGAAGAGACTCTCCTGTTTCACCGCCAACCTAGACGACGGCTGCTCGAAGCGGGCGGTGAGTGGCAGTCCTGCGTTCAAGCAGTTCGTCCACGAGTTGTCCACGCTAGTTCAGAGGAAAGAGGAAAAGGTATGATATGGTAGGATTATCAATTACTATGAAGAAAAAGTAGTGTTTACCAAAACTTCACTCTATCAAGAATTTATAACTTGTTACACCGTAAATTTTGACATGAGATCGGGGAAGAAGGCACTTCCCACCAGTGGGCGCAGGAACTATTTTTTTAGTGGGGGGTCACATTAAAGTTGACTACTAGGTCGGGATGGGGCAAACCGTGGTTGGGGCGAAGCCCCAGCCGCCGGAGGCTTTTTCGCCGTAGGCGAGATTTTTTTAAAGGTGCCCTTTATAGGTGGCCTAAAATACGTTTTCAGGCGAATTTTAATTATGAATAAGGGTTACATTTTGAAGCTAATATTGCATTGAGGATTGATTACCTGACTCAAATAGGGCGACAGTCTGCTTGGAGTGAAAACTTTGTACACAAAATATAATGAATATTAGTCTAAAACCCCCATAGCTAGTCTAGTCTCGCGCAAATCACGTCTCTTACTGAATCTTTCTAGAAAATGTTAACAAAAACCTTTCTTTTGTTTGCAAGCCCGACTGTAGTAAAAATCCTAAAAATCACCCACCAAGCTATGAGTTAGCCAATGACACCCATACCTAGCTTGCCCCTCCACTGGGGGGGGGGGGGGGTCAAGCCAACAAGTGGGGGAGGAGTTTCCCTCATCCCCCCCCGTTTCTCTACGCCCCTGCTTCCCACTGCACGTTCGCCCTACCTTGCCCATGTTATTTGACTCAAAATATACTCATAAAAAAAGAACTGACTGACGAACGATTATTGGACGAGTAAGCGGAGCGAACGGAGCATCATAGCAAGTTTTTGGCACTTCGTTGAGTTCGTTTATGTGTATGTATGTATGCATGCATGTATATATGTGTGTTCGATGCGTAGGGGCCAAACTACTTGTCCGATTTTGACGAAATTTCACACCATTGTCAAGGACCAATAGATCGAGTGCTGTTAACATGGACAAGCAAAATTAGCAGGAATCCAACCCAGAAAAAAAACAAATTACAAAAAACTAATTTATTTATTTAATCTTGAATTTTGCTTTGGGAAAAAAATACCCTTCTCAACAATGTAACCACTATGAATTTTAACAACTGAGAAAAATTTCAGAAAATCTTGCCCTCCAACTTACAAAAAATTAATTACTGCGAAATATCTCGTTTTGCAGAGCTTTACTAAATTTGATTTGATTTGAGGAGCATAAAATATGGATGCCAGAACATCTTGAGACGAAATTAAGTTTATGAATGTACCTTTCATAAAACATATTTTGGAATCTTGATAGCTTTAATATGTTGGTGTTGGTGATGTCAGATGTTTTGGTTTCGCCCGCGCCCACGTGCATAGCGATATAGGGAACGCAGCAGTAGCAGAGTAGCCTCGACTTTATGACTCACAGCACGTGTGAGTAACTCGGTCTTACAATATTAATAATAATAATAATAATAATAAATAATAATAATAATAATATAATAATATATAATAATAATAATAATAATAATAATAATAATAATAATAATGAAAATATGGTTTTTAAGCATAAGCCCGCTTGAAGGACATAGTTATAGATCCATAGCTAGTAGAGCTATGGCACGTTAAGCCGGAGGTTCTGGGTTCGAACCCCAGTCGGGGCAAACTTTTTCGACAACTGCTATGAATAAATAATAATAAAATAAAAATTTATAATAATAATAATACAATAAAATAATAATAATAAATAATAATAATAAAATAATAATATAATAATTAATAATAATAAATAATAATTTTTATAATAAAAATAAAAAAAGGTTTACACAAAGCATGAAAACACTAAAAAAAATTCATTCACGAATATTTGGATACACTATAAAAAAAAGTAAGTGTCTTGCAAGAGATTAAAAGATATAGAGAATGTAGCATTAGAAAAGACAAACCGAATGTTCAAAGAAAAGGAAAAAACAGTTTTACCAAAAACTATCTAGTACCGAAGAAATAACAGGAAATGGAACACCAATTTAAGACGGAGATAGAAGAGTTTTGGGCAGGAATATGGGGTAACCCGGTAGAACAACCAGGATGCAAAATGGATTCAAGACGAAAGAGCTAGGATGAGCAATATTAATGAGATGAGATTCGAAGGTAAACTGTTGATGAATTAAATTCGAAAATTAGTGCTACACATAGCTGGAAAGCACCAGGTACTGATAAATTCAAAATTTTTGGTATAAGAAATTCAATACTATCACAATCAAATTAGAAAATGTCTCACGAGTTAAATAATGGAGTTAAAGAAATACCCGAATTCTTTACTGAAGGAGAAACCCTTTTCTCAAACCGAAAGATAATGACACGAAGAACCCAAGTAAATATCGGCCAATTACATGTCTACCAACTATATATAAAATATTGACTTCATGCATAACAAATAAAGTATATAAGCATTGCGAAGAATACAATATCATGGCCGAGGAACAAAAAGGATGCTGTAAGAACTCGCAGAGATGTAAAGAACAACACTTATTATCGACTCTACTGTAATGAACGAGGCACACAATAAAAAAGGAGTATTCACGTAAACTACATTGACTACAAGAAAGCCTATGACTCAACACCACACACATGGCTTATTCAGATTTTACAAATATATAAAATCAACCCAGTAATTGTAAACTTTTTGAAGACAGTAATGAAGACATGGAGAACAACACTAAAACTAAATATGAAAAACCAGCAGATACTACAGAGTACAGATCCAATCCAAATTAAACGTGGCATTTTCCAAGGTGACTCATTTAGCACATTATGGTTTTGTCTCTCATTAAACCCACTGTTGCATATGCTTAATGAATCTACATACGGATATAAAATTAAGGACAATAATATTATGGTATGTCACACAATTTCTCAACTATTCTTCATGGATGACCTAAAGTTATATGCATAAAATTTTGTTCAACTAAACAGTTTAATCAATACTACATTTGAATTTAGTCAAGATATCTGCATGGAGTTTGGAGTAGACAAGTGTAAGACGCTGCATATCCAAAAAGGGTAAGGTTACGCAGGCAGAAGAGTTCCAGCTAGATGATGGAAATTGATTGGATAATGGATGATAACGAAGTATACAAATATTTAGGATTCTCACAAGCTGCCAAAATTTGAACATAAAGTAATGAAATAAAAATTGATAGATACATACAAGAAGCGACTAAAATCTATTCTCAAGACGCAACAAAACGGTAAAAACAAGATCACAGCAATACATACATATGCTATACCAGTACTGACATATTCATTCGGAATCATTAAATGGACGCAGACAGACATCCACGCGTTGGAAATATTAACTCGTACTACACTTACCAAACACAAAATGCATCATCCTAAATCAGCAATAGAGAGATTGACACTTCCAAGAGAACAAGGAGGACGAGGCCTAATTGATCTGAACAACTTATATTATAAACAACTAAACATTTTAAGAAGATATTTTTTTTTTACAAAAAGCAACCAATCAATACTGCATAGGGCTGTGGTGCTAGCTGACAAATCATTAACTCCACTCAATCTAGCAAACGAAAATGTCAATATACAAGGGAGACTCATAACTGACGCTTCAAAAGAGTTACGTCTCTCAGAAAAGACCCTACACAAGAGACATTAAAAGACCCTACACAGACATCGTAATATTAAAGCATCAAATAGGTGGTTAAACAACGGGGAACTTTTTGAAAAACAGAAGGTTTTATGCTGGCTATTCAAGACAGAGTGATTGCAAACGAAAAAATTATAAAAAAGTACATTATACAAGATGCGACAGTAAACGATCAATGTAGAAAATGTAGTGTAAGGGGTGAAACAATCGAACACATCATATCCGGGTGCCAGTCACTATTTTCAAACGGATAACCTCTACAGACATAACCAAGTAGCTAACATTATTCACCAAAAAATAGCAATCAAGTTACAACCTCATTGATACACACACACCTTACTACAAATACAAACCGGGGGAAAGTATAGATAGCAAAGATTTCAAATTATATACGACCGCACATTATAACAGACCAAACTATAACTACAAAGACCGGAATAATTTTAATTGACAAGAAGAAACCAATAAACTACCCTTATGACGTTGTGTCCAAGTGCCCTAAAGTCGAGACTACATGGGAAAAAAAATTGACAAGTAAAGTGAACTGCAATTGAGATCAAGAAATGTGGAAACAGAAAAAATCAAACAATCCCATTCGTAATATCGCCACGGCATCATACCGAAGAAGCTCATGAAAGCATTAAACAATAGATCTTCCACCATGTTAATCGAAGACTCAAAAGGCAGTAATTACTCAACACGTGTTTTAAAAAGTTCGTAAATTTCTAACTAGAATGATACTTCGAGATTCGAAGACCCCCTTCCATCCTGACAGGTTTCGTGGTTTCCATAGTCCCGAAGAGCAAATGCTAGGATGGGGACGAGAAAAACGGTCACGACATAAAACAGCAGAAAGAAAAAACATCTAAACTATATTTAAAATGACTTATTTTGTAAGAGTTAAGACAAAGTAATTAATGTAGGTTTTAATAAAGGTACACATGGAAGTACTTGACGTAAGTCCGTACAAACATGTTAGCTCCGGTTTTGCCGAGTTGATGAAATACATCCAATAAAAAAAATAATAAAAAATAATAATAACACCAGTATGGTTACCCCAGGGGTTAGTATTTGTACCGAAGCTGCACAAACTGTGAACAACCAAAAATTCAGGGCCTATCACATGTTTACCTACAATGGGAAAAACTTAACGTCAATTATAACTGAACGAATGCAAGGATTTTTAGCTAAAATAATGTAATGCCTTAGAGCAAAAAGGTTGTTGTAGAAATAGTATGGCTGTAAGGATCATCTTCTGTTGATAAAAGCTATAATGGAAAATTGTAAACGAGGCAGAAAAATCTTAGCGTAGGTTGATGATTACAAGAAAGCATTTGATGTTTTGCCACATAGTTGGGTATTAAAGTATTGGAAAAAGTATAAGGTCAGCCCAATGTTGTCAAATTCTGCCAAAATTATGATGCAACATTGGAATAAAATATGAAAATAAGAAAGGAGACCCAAGAAATCGTATCAAGTAATTTTCAATACAACGAGGAATAATTTCAGGGTGATCGTTATCGCCACTTCTATCGCAAGGCTTGTTTCCTTGACAAAGTGCCTCAAAGGGCGCAGGTTTGGGGTATGTAAATTGCCAAATGAAGATAAAGTCTCGCATCTTCTGTACATGGAAAGATTAAAATTATTTCAAAAAAGACGAAGAACTTAGTATCTTACTAAATATCGTCAAAACTTCAGTGACGACATTTGTATGGAATTTGGGAACGAGAAGTGCAAGAAAGCGACATTCAAAAGAGGGAAGATTGTCTCAGTGAAAACATCCCTTGACGAGCATATCATATTGAGACTTGTAAAATTCAATTATAAATATCTTGGAGTAGAAGAAGGTAACGGGTTCAGCATACATTAATGAAAGATAAATTGAGCAAAGAATTAAACGACGCCTAAGATTAATACTTGAAGTGAATTGAACGGACGAATTAAAACTATTGCAATTGGGCAATTTTTTCCAGTTTTCTTATAGCTTTGGATATTAGATTTGGAGCATTGAAGAACTTAAGAGATTAGTCGAAAACAAGAAAACTGTTGACATAACGGAAGCACATCCACGAGCGGCGTGAAAGACTGTATATCGCAAGGAGATGGAGTCGCGATAACTCAACTAGAGGGTCATACAAACAGCATGATTGGTTTAGTTTTTTTTACATAGAGGTAAAGAGATGACAAATTATTAGAATGTTCAAGAACATGAGTTAGCAAAGTATGAGAAAATTATCATTAAGTTAGCAACAAGTTTCAATCAGTATGGAATTAACGATATTATCAGATCAATGGTCCATCATAACAAGGTCAGGTTTTATCAAGAAAAATTAAGAATATTTTTCCAGGAAGATCTAATAGTTGCTGAAGTCTAAACCTTTGCATGACAATATATTACACGCATGAGCAACCACATATTGACCAAGATCAACCATAAGTGTGGGAGAAGTAATCTCAAGGGTGAAACTAAAGTCTTATTGTAGCTGCACAAGATCAAGCCTTAGAACAAAAAGTTACGAAAAGAATTCTCAAACTGAAGTAGATGACAAGTGTCGTTGTGTAAGCTTTTTGAAAAAGCGTGGAGCACATTATTCTGGATGCCCGGTCTTAGCAAAAAAAGGAATACATTGATCGCATGATAAGGTTTGGGGGGATATTTGCAAATTTGGGAAAATTTGTAGAAGTTATAACATCGAAACTTCTGACAAATGGTCATGCCCTAACCAGAGAAGTAGTTGACAATTAATTGACCATAAAATTGGGGGAATGAGCAAAAAATCACTGACGAAGGTTTTCACAACAACCAGACATTGTTGTTAAAAACAAAGAGTCTCAAAAAGTTTGATCAAAGATGTAGCTATTCCATCAGGACCGCAACATAGTATAAAGGAAGCAGAAAAAAACGCACAAGATATCGAGACCTCAAATAGAAATTCAACGAATGTGGAATGTCAGTTGTAAGGTTGTTCCCATTATAATTGAGCTTGGAAAGGGAAAAGGAAGAAGTTTGAAAGAGAACCTCACAATCTTCTGGCAATCACGGACTCCCAACTTCAAAGGAGCATTATTAGGAAACCGCCCATATACTACGCAAAGTTTTTTATGAGACATTGTTTCAGTTATTCTTGTATGTTTTTGTATTTTTTAATGTTTGTAATTAATGTTTTGTAATAGGGTTTCACCTTGAGGTGGGTTCATCTCTGGGGAAAGGGTCTTAAATACCAATTATGGGAATGTTCATATTGGTGAATAAAAAAAATAATAATAATAATAATAATAATAATATAAAAATAATAATAAAAAAATAATAAAATAATAATAATTAATTATATTTTTTGGGCCCGATTGACTATAATGAGCATTGGGAACAAGTCACAACAACTATTTAACCTTTGTTACAATATCATATTACATATTATTTGGGCCCCCTTTGAAGGTTCGCTATTTTTTTGCTCCTTCGTTCGCAAGTTATTTGCTCCTGTACCCGGGTACTCAACACATGACTCGCTCACTCGTCCAACAACGACTTTGGCGTTCCCTAGTATTTCGTACTGGCTATTTTTTAAACATAGTTCCTACTGTTTAGTGTATATGAATTTAAAATTAATTTGCCAAAAATAATAAAATAATCCTTAAATATTAAAAACTATCCCGAACGTTGTTTGAACCTGGGTTTCCCACATTCCGAGCATAAAGGCGCATTTACCGACTATAGACTAGGAAAACGCCAAAATAATAATAATAATAATAATAATAATAATAATAATAATAATAATAATATAATATATTTTTATTGGTCCAAATTTGATCATTAAAATGATATTGGACAGGTCAACAATATAAACACAAAGAGAAAAGGGCACTACAATACAATAAAATAAAAACAAGTCAACAAAGATTTAAAAATTTCGGTTTCATTTGACAGAATAAAACGGTTTTGTTAGTTAAAAAACCTCTTCATTCACTTAAAACTTATCCATTGTTTTCTTTAAGTTTTTGTGCAGTTGTTATTATTTTAGCGCCGGGAATATCAGGTCGATAAAAGATGGTTTTTGGGTGATGCTCCCCAAATTTTAAAAAATTGTCTCTTTTCTAGTAAAATGGTCATGGCAATCACCTTTATCGTTGTTATTGTCTTTGTTTAAAACAATAAAAAGCATTGAAATGTAAAGCGGGAAAATTTAAAATCTCTGGGGTCTTTAAAAAACTCCCTAACGCTAGCATGGGCATATACCGTACAGCCCTTTTTGTAGTCTAAAAAGTCTAATGGTGTGGGGTGAAAACCCCAGCAGAAAATCCCATACTGTAGTCTGGACGGGATATATGCAAAGTAAAAAATTTGAAAACAGTAACTGCATAATCCATAAGTCTTTTAAAAAGGTAAATCCTCCTGAAATTTTTTTACTCGCATAATTAAGTGTATCCCCCACCCAGCACATTGTCAAAAAAACCCCAGACAATTAGTCACCAACTTCAAAAATAAAATGAATTTAATATAAACAAGAGGACTTCTGTCAATTTTTTTTTGTTTTGTTTTAAACTGCCAAAAATGTTTTTCAGCTTAAAAAAAAGTTATTATCATCAACCATAAAACCTTTATTACACCAGGTTTCAGAATACAACGACTCAAATAAAGGGTTTTAAAATTAAATCTTCGAACATTCTCAAAAGTAACTTTACCCTATTTACCAAATCTTAAGGTTTTTATAAAACGATAAAAAAAAGGGGTATAGCCCCGACCTTGCGGTACCCAAAAATAACTTCAACCCTTTTTGAAAAAGTTTTTTCCCATTTACCAGAAAACAGACAATTTGGCTACGACTTTAGGTACGATTTTACCGGGAAAAGAGGTTTCCCCCGCAATTTCCAGGGTTCATTTTTTTTAAAGCTTTCTGATTGACACTGTAAAATGCTTTGAATAGTCATAAAAAAAACCTATCACGTTTTGCGTTTGTAAAGGGCCTAAATTTACGAGAGAAATATCACACAGTGCAGCGTAGTGGACTTCCCCTTCAAAAAACCCATGCTGGCTCCGTTTAATAGCGAATGACTGTCAAGAAAGAGTTTAAA
Organism: Sweltsa coloradensis; assembly: GCA_024449915.1. Classification (NCBI taxonomy): domain Eukaryota; kingdom Metazoa; phylum Arthropoda; class Insecta; order Plecoptera; family Chloroperlidae; genus Sweltsa; species Sweltsa coloradensis. Next base: position 4,013 of record JAMZAV010013020.1, on the reverse strand, counting down.
TCTATTACCATAGCATTTCAAAATCTTGAAAACACAAAAAGTAAGATATAGGACAAAAAAATTACTTAACTTAGTTCTGTCCCCTTTTCTTTAAAAAAGGGGAAACCACTTTAGTTTTTTTTAAAGCATCTGGAAATTTGCCCTGAATAAATGCTCTTAAAAATGTGTATGAGTGGAACCGCAATGTAAACGCCCACATGTTTTAAGATTTACAAGGAAATATATCTAAGCCAAGGACTTTTTCTTACTAACTTTGTCCAAAATATCATAAAACTCTTGTTTTCGCTGGGCCTGAGAAACGGCATTGATCGGAGTATGGACTCTTGTAGTTTTAGGGAATTTATGGCCAGGTTTTATTGTACACTTTTGAGTGCTGTTATCGACGGTAGTGACTTTCCAATTCACCACACTAGTGCCAAATGCTTGTTAAAAAATATCTGCTAAAATTTTCCTGCGAAGTAATAAGGGTTAATCGTTTGTTATGTTTATTCCAAGGGTGCCTCCTGTTTCCGCCAGAAAAAATATTAATTACATCCCATGCGGGTTTAGATTTTTTATTAGCATTAGCCAGATGTTCTCAAAGTAAAATTTGCTTGGCCTCCAAAACTATTTTTTGTACAATTTTTTAAAAATTTCTAGGGAAAACGAAATATCTAAATTACATCTTTTTGGGCCCTTTGGGTTTTAAAAAATGCATTTTTTTTCCTGCGGACGGAAACAAATCTTTTGTATACAATTCCTTTTTTTTTTAACGGTTTCTTTTAAATTTTTTTAAGGGTGCTCGTTAAACCTTTCATAAATATACTCAGAAAGAATCAAAAATAAATTTACACATTTTAAAACAAAAAAAGGTTCCCAAATTAACCCCCTCATGTAAGCAGAATTTGTAAAAATTTTGATTTCTAAATTGTCTCGTTTCTTTTTCAGTACCTTCTCTAAAAGGGATTACGTTTAACTTTAAGCATGCCTAATTATACAGTGGGCTGACAGACCATGTCCAAACACGGTTTTTTAGATATTCACTTTTAATTTGAAAAAATTTGTCTATCACGTGCGAATTTTTGAAAACCTCGTTTGGGACGGTGACAGAGGCTTTAAAGTTTTCAGATAAAAACAGATCTGTTAAAAAATTACTATGAGGATGATTTTCAGCAAAAACCACATTAAAATCTCCGCAAAATTTTTGATTTAAACTTTTTTAAAGTTATGATTTTTTAAAATTTCTTGTAACTTTTATTAAAAATATCGAAACTCGACGATGGCGACCTTATATCAAACAATTAAAAAAACCCTTTCCCCACTCTGAATAAAAAACTATGGACTGCACTCTAACACTTTTTCGACACAAACTTATCTAAACTACCAGCTTTTTAGTTGCAGGCCCTCTTTAGCAAAGATTAAGTTCCCCGTTTTTAATTTTTTTTCCAAAAAAAAGCTTCCAAAGTACCCCAGTAGTGCACACTAGGGACCTGTTCTTCCGTCAAACCCAAAGTTTCCCCACAAACAGATTATATCACAAGGTTGGGTAAAGTGTATGATTCAGTTATCGCCTTGTTACGTAGGCACTGAATGTTTGTGTACATAATTAGCAGTCGTTGCTTATCACTAGGAGTGCAACTACTTTCCGGGTTAGAGTCCAGTGGAGTAACAACAGACCCTGCAATAGGTATCACTGTAGTTCGTAGAGTTGCCAGACTTCTTTCTTGCTGTTTGTTGCCTGAGTTGGGTTTATCACTACACACAAAAGACTTTGCCAATGGTTGCTCATGATGAGTTTCGACCACTTCCTTACTCCCTAGTCATTGAATTGTATAATCGACTTTTTGCAGCTCGGAGTTGAACAAGCGTTGGTATGATGGGCACTCACTACTGTTTGTCTCGTGTCTGCAGTCAAACTTAAGATTGTTTGACACGTTTGCCTTACTGCAGTTTGCGCATAAAGCCACGTCACTTGTACATTGGGAATATGTGTGCTTGCCGCCGCAGAAACCGCACACTTCGTCACGTTGGCAATCTCTAGCAAAATGGCCGAACGCCTGGCATTTATAACAACGTTTAATATAAATATTTAAAAATTTATTTATTTATTTAAATTTAATATATATCGTTGTTAGACGAGTGAGCGAGTCATGTGTTGAGTATCCGGGAACATTTGCATGAAAGTTGATTGATATTTAGACGAGTGAGTGGAGCAAACGAAGTCTCTATGGCAAGTTTTCGGTACTTCGTTGTGTTTCTGTGTGTATGTATGTACGTCCACAAATACAAAAAAAAAACGGCAGCCAAGCTCTCCTTCATATGTTTTCGGCTGTGAATGCTGTGAAGCATAGAAGTTGAGCTAAGCTTTTCATTCTTTCTCCTAGTTTCACATTGAAAAGAAGAAAGATCATTTCGCCTGTTGGCGAGCGCAAAGCCAACCATTTTCGTGGTAAAAAAGTTACTTTTTTTAACAAATATATATATATATATATATATTTAATTTCAGATTTTCGCGGACATATGTAAACATATTGTTTTTTACTGGGGCTTTTTGCCTCGAATAATTTATTAAAGAAGAGGGCACTGACACTGGTAAGTCAGTGCCCTCTTGTCAGTGCCCTCTTCTTTAATAAATTATTCGCGGCAAAAAGCCCCAGTAAAAAACAATATGTTTATATATATATATATATATCACTACACTTTGTTCCAACATAATTTAGTTGGGTAAAGGGGTGTTTCCACCTAAATCTTGGGCATCCGGCACCTTATCTTCTTCCTCATTTTCTAGTCGTAACACCAACTCTTTCCACTTTTTCCTGTCCTCCCACCATATTTCTCTCTCTTCAACCACTACCCACTCCTCTCCTCTCTCCTCCACATCTGCCTGTACTTGATCTTGCCATCTATCTCGAGGTCTTCCCACTCTTCTCATATCATTCTTTGGCTCAAATGTTTGTCTTGGGATTCTATTCCTCGCCATTCTTCTCATATGTCCATACCATTGAAGTCGCTCCTTTCGCATCTTGAACTTTAGGCTCTCTACTCCTAATTTCTTCCTTATCATACTACTTCGTATCTTGTCCAGCTTTGTCACACCTGCCACACTGCGTATGAACTTCATCTCAGCTCCTGTATAGCACTTTCTTCCTTCCAACCCATTGGCCACGTTACAGCACCATATGTTAAAATGGGTAGATAGTACATCTTATATAGGAGCATTTTGCATTGTTTAGGGAAATGCTTATTCCAAATTAACTTTCTGATCATTTGGTAAAACTTTTCTGCCTACCCCACTCTCCGCTTAACTTCATTCCCTACTTTTGCTTCATTAGTCACAATACTTCCTAGGTATTGAAATTTGTCTTTTTCTTCCAGTTCTACTCCCCTCAGTGTGATCCTATCTTTATATCTTTGAGACTTTTAGACTCTTTGCATCACTAAAACCTCACTCTTCTTAATGCTAATCTTCATTCCAAACGCTTCTGTCACCTCATTCCATTTATCCACCTTCTGTTTCACTTCTTCACCATTGTCTCCAAATTTCACGATATCATCTGCATATATAATTGTTCTGGTATATTTTACTTCTTCTTCTGTTACCTCTCTTGGGTGTACCCTGCGCAGCATTTCATCCTATTACAACGTCGAATAGTATTGGTGATAGTACGCTCCCTTGTCGTAGTCCTATATCCACTGGGAACCATTCACTTTCACCGTATCTTGTTTGAACGCAACTTTCACACTTCGGGTTTATACTCTTTATTCTCTCTACTGGAATTTGACTGATCCCTTTGCGTTTTAAACATGCCCATACTTTCTCCCTTGGCAGGTGATAATGTCTTTTCCAAATCCAGGAAAACCATATATATACTCTTACCCTCTTCCCACTTCTTTTCCATTCTTTGCTAGAGAAAATATTAGGTCGATTGTGGACCTTCCTCTTCTGAATCCCTACTGTTCTTCCCTAAGTTCTGGTTCTACTATTTGACAGAGTCTTCTTTTCATTACCCCCTCATATATTTTTGCTCCTTTTG
>JAMZAV010013019.1:0-16336 GCA_024449915.1 Sweltsa coloradensis | reverse complement strand
TAATTGGACATTCTTTTCCCTGAGGCAACCAAAGCAAATAGCTCGATCTTTCCCGGTCTTCCCCCAACGGATTCGCTAATAATTAACTAATAACTTTGCAAATAAAATTTTCAAAGAAAACCCCAATATATATGCCTTTTCTTTTATTTGTATTGTATTTATGTCTTTTCTCTATTGGTAATATTTGGGAAAAGCTCACACGAACAAACACGGACACATATTCAAGTGTTTTTAAAATATGACAGTCATTATTACCCTTCTAGACGATGTTGAACATAACATCAGTTAGTAATCTTATTCGATGGATTTTTTTTATAATGTATTAAGTTCTTGTAGTCAGCATGCTGCACATTTCTTTAAATTTTGGGAAATTTGGAAAAGTATATTTCCTGCTATCTTCTGTTATGTAAAACTTTTGTGAAATTATTAAGAATTTATATAAATGTATATCCCGTTTTATGAAAACCTTCCAGGAGAAAAATTAATTATAATCTGCAACAATCAAAAGGGCGTACTGGATGATAAGATGAGTGGCTATAAATTAGTATCGTGTTCTTTTGAATTATTATTAATGTTTTTTGTACTGTTTTGCTGTGAGTACCCACCACAGGCTAAAGAGGTTTGGCCATGTCCATAACCATACCCTGGCGACCTGTCCCGTCATGGTCCTGTCCGCTCTATAATTAATATTTAATAAGTCATTAATCTGTTTTACTTTTTTAGTAGCAGGCTGCCACGAGTACTGAATTGACATAGAATATGCGGAAGTTTAATTATTAAGAGGGAATGGGCACATTTGCCTTAGCAAATACCTGTTCACTCGACCAGGAAGCAACCAATGAATATGAAACTTTAAATATTTTAACCGAAAAAAAGCATACATGGACAGCCGTACAGTCGTAGATTACCATTGTTTATTGTCAGCCATAAACAATTCACTACAATGATCCATTACGGACTATTTAAGTAATCTGGCATTGAAAATAAATTTTATTTTCGTAGCGTTTACCAAAAAGCTTTTTTAAAAACGTGGCCACTGGGAGCATTATAGTTCCTTTTCTTTGACATTTGTGCAAAATTTCAAACAACTCTGATGCAAATCAGGCGAACGAACTAAAATTTATTAAAAACGCATGTCCAATGCCCTCTTAAGGGATCTTTAGATAACGCTAGTTTTATATGTATGTGAGATCACAAGATCTTTCATTGTTGTGTCTGCATCTATGTAAACTAGATTTATTTAGTTTTATTTATTTATTATTTATTTAACGTCTATCCTATTCAGTTTTAAAAACTGATTTTACAAAAGGGGGACAACTAAATAAATCTAATTACATAGATGCAGAAACAACAATAAAATAGGAAAACGCTCAGTTGGACGCGTTGTTGAGCGAGCACCGGTACGTGCAACCTGACCCGAGTACGACATTTTCCCTAAGGCCCACCACACAGTGTAGCCTAACTGGATATTGACATTGTTGAGCGAGCGTAGCGAGCGTCTCCACTTGACTCTTATGGCCGAATGTCTGTTTTGTTTTTTCTGTTACTGCTTCGATACAGGTCGCACCGTTTTCTCTGATCGACCTGAAATTTTGCACACATGTACATACCACCTAGGCGGGTTGCTGTATAGTTTTTGAACAAAATCCGATCATTGGTTATAAAAATAAAAAATAAAATAAAAAATAAAAAAATAAAATGTACCGACGTTATGAAATTTTGCAGGGTCAATAAGTACAACATTTTCTCCATTTTCCCAAAATTTTCAGCTAAATCGGTCAAGCCCTTAAAGACTTATTGCTAATCATAATTCTAAAAATGATGTTAAAAAATGAAGGAGGCAGTGAAGATACAAAGATACACTTTAGAAGGATGACGTGAATTATACAATGCAAAGATGTGGAATAGTAAAGTGTACAAATAATGCAATATCCAGGTAGGCCTACACTGTGTGGTGGGCCTTATGGGAATGTCGGACTCAAGTCTTTGTTGCACGTACCGGTGCTCGCTCAACAACGCGTCCAATGAGCGTTTTTCTAGATACACTATACTATTCCAAAACATCTTTGCATTGTACTAATTACGTCATGCCTTCTAAAGTGTATCTTTGTATTTTTCACTCCCCTCCTTCATTTTTAACATCATTTTTCGAAATTATGATTCCCAATAAGTCTTTAAGGTCTTGACCGATTTAGCGGGAAAATTTAGAAAATAGGAGAGAATGTTGTACTTATTGACCCTGCAAAATTTTATAACGATCGGAACTTTTTTTATTTTTTATTTTATTTTTTATTTTTTATTTTTTTTAACTAACGATCGGATTTTGTTCAAAAAAACTATACAGCAACCCGCCTAGGTGGTATGTCCCATGTGTGCAAAATTCAGGTCGATCAGAGAAACGGTGCGACCTGTATCGAAGCAGAACAGAAAAAAAACAAACAAAAAAAAACAGACATTCGGCCATAAGAGTCAAGTGGGGGACGCTCACTAACGCTCGCTCAACTACTTTTAAGTAAATATTTGAAATAGTAGCATTACAAAAAACAATGCATCAAAACACAACAATTTTGGAAAACAAATAAAAATAATATTAAATGCATTTATGAAAGAATCAAATATAAAAAGGGTGGGGAATGAAAAAAAAAAGAAAAGAAAAAGAAAAAAAGAAAAGAGAAAAAGGAAAGGAAAAAGTAAGAAAGAAAAACATGAAAAAGAAAAAGAAAAGAAAAAAAAAACTGATTCTTAGACGATCCCACTCAAACGAATATGAGGTTTGCCAAAAATCGGGAAACAGCAAATCAGCGAGTATAATCAAAAACTTTCGCGAAAGAAACCACCGAACGCGAAATCTTTATTCTTGTATTCAATCTTCATTTTTGTTGTTCAAAATCTTGATAACAGTTAAGTCAAAAAATCTTGACTCTAATTTTATAATTAGATCAGATAATAATTTTTTAAAAATTGTTCATGTCAAACTGATCACAGCAATGATACATGACACTAACTCAAGTTGCAAGTCCATCAGTGGGCGGCAACCTGACAATCTAGGCAGAAAAATATTATTGAAAATACATTGATTACATCATAATCAAAGCAATAATGAACAAACAAAGAGAAATCAAAATCATTTAACTTATGAAGGTAAATTAACATAACACAAACCCCACAGACAATAACCTACAAATAAATAGTAAAAATCAATTCTTTGCTCTTTGATTCATTATCATTGCTTTAATTTTACTTTAAATTTTAAATTCCTGGATCAGAAAAACTGGCTTCTAATATCATAAGAAATTGAATTCCAATTGGATACGCCTCTTACATAAATGACTTTTAAATGCTTCAGAATTTAATCTAGGAACTTCCAATGAGTTTATTAAGTAGAATTTTTTTCACGTTTTCCCTTGTTCTCCTTTGAAAATCAGTTTTATAACTGAATAGGATAGACTTAAATAAATAAATACAAAATACAAAGAAAAAAATACAAAATGTGCTGAAGAATCTGCAATTGTTTCACAAAGCTCTACAAAAGAGAATAAAATGAAAGTATGAACTTATTGAAAGAAGCCGATGAATGACTTTGTTTAGATTTACTGAGAACTGAGAGACGCTACTCTAAATCGAGTAGATATCGTACATTTTATTCATGAGGGATGAAATGCAAAGTTCGCTATTACAGAATACTGGTTTATCATCAAAAAACCAAACAGAGCTTATACCAAATCCTTGGGACACATCTCGAGAATTCAGTAGAATTAAACCCAAACAACGATAAAATATATCCAAACGAACGTTTAATCAATTATAATGTTGTAACAGGAAATATTTATAGGTAAGCCTATTTCAGAAGGTTGGCTTGTGAAAGGTTTAGTTTGAATTGATGGTATCATTTCCATAATTTTATTTTGATAAATGGGTAGAATTACGTGTTGTATCACAGTAAGAAAACTCATTCCACTGTCTGCTGTATTATGCAATATACTCTTGTAGAAACTCAAAACACACTGAAAAAACTAGGCAAAAAGGGGAATATCGTTAAATGATATGTTTTTTTCATTTGGGTTTGCCACTGATGGTGAGGGGTGAGCAAGAAGTGGCCTTAATCTAGGAGGCTGAAACTATCCCAATGAGCGAAGAAGTCTGGACCGAGATGATTACAGTTCGAAGGGAGGGGGGGGGGGGCGAGGGGGTAACAAGAATGACGGAATCTGAGACTGAAAATACAACACGCGGTTTATACACATTAATATGACTTGTTGGATTAGCATTTGGAATTGCTTATTTTTTATCCCTTTAAGTACAACAAAATTGATTAAATATTCATCAATATCTATTGCTTGGTCCTTGAAATAGCTATTTCGAAGTTTCAAAATCAAAATTCCGGTCCAATTAACATTATTGAAGTTTTTCGTGTTAACATTGCAGCGTGAGGGGCATCGTCAAAACAGTTGTTTTTAAGCTTCTAAGTTTAAAAACAATCGTCGATTGCGACGGGGCCTGCAGGGTTGGCTTGGTCGCCTTTGGTTTACTGTCCCCCACTGAAAATCGGTTATGTGACTGAGTGGGTAGACTCTAAATACGGATTTATTTATTCATTAATATTTATTTGAATTTCAACGTAGGCTTCTAAAAACTACATAGAGCAATTTAATTCTTCTTTTAAATAAATACCAACGTACATCAATGGTTTGTAGCACTCTCATTATAGTATTAATCCTTAATTGCAAAATTCTTTTCAAATTGCTGTATTTTAAAAACTTCATCGATTGTGTAAAAGTGTGTCTTACGATATCGCGCAATAATAAAATTGGCATTTTCTTACTCATAAAATAATAGCTTACAAAATTAGTAATTTTTTAGAATTTTTGCTATCTATTGTATACCTGGAATTTTTGTATGTCTCACAAAACTTACGTTTAAAAATAATAAGAGCCTGGCTAAATAATGGCCCCTCTGCTCTCATTTAAGAGATATCTTCCCCCTCTCTGCCAACTCCAAGAAACATGGCAACAAAAGTGCTATGAGCCGATTTCTGCCGTAAACTCTGAGACGCAGTAGGAAGTTTTCTTAGCAGACATTTAGGCTAGTTATACCTTGTTCGCCGGATGCCCGAGGACTCTACTAATAAGCCAATAAGAGCCAGCCTTCTACGTGTTGTTTGATCAGGACGGATTAATTTCAACGAAGACCAACCAGTTTTTTTAAAGTAAACTTTTGTACGTGTTCTGTCGCAATACTACACACTTTACATTTCACAAAAAAACCCAAGAATGAATTGCGATAATATGTTTTTGTGGAGTGTGCGTTTTTTGTAAATTTAAATTCTTTACAAGTTGTATTGATATATTCTAAAATAAAGCACCAATATAAATAAGATAATACAATAAATTTTTCACTGCGATATTTCAAAACAATAAACAATACGAGCTAATATCGCATGGAGTAGTAGTTTTAGAGTTGAGTTTTTTAATTAAGTTTCTTTCCAACAATCGTCTCATCTACGTGTAGTGCAATCCCAAAAAAAAACCCCGTTACAAACAAATTTTTCAATGGAAAAATAATGTTGTAAATATAAAATTTACGTTGGTTTTATCGCCTCCTCCCCTCCACTCTCTGACAAATAACAACATGCGCAAATGTTTAAAACTCACAATAATAAGTTTTTTCTTGATTTTAACTTCTGTAGACAATTCACTTAATAATTATGGTAGAATGATAGTATAAATGTGTAATATGTATAGTTATGAGCTTTAAAAATGAAAAATTAATGTTATTTTATCAAATATTTTTTGTAAATTCAAAATTGTTACTAACAAATTAGAAATCTGAAAATGTATTTAAATTAAAGGTTGGATGGAAAAAAGGTTTAGCTGGCCTTAATCCCGCCTGGAAAATAAAGACGATTATCTATCTATCTATATCTATCTTGCCGTAAGTCAGTTACAAGAACTGAAACTAAATATGAGGTTTAAATGTAGCCTGTACATGCACGCACTGAACGTTTATTACATTTCAAGTTAGGATTGTTGGTAGTGGTGATGCTGGGTTTATAGGCTAAAATTGTTGGTATATGTTAGCAGTAGCAGTGTGAGTCTATTATATAAGTGGCCATACTTGTAGAAACGTTTTGTTGTCAATGTCAGCGATCAGTGGCATGCAAAAAGTATTTAACATTAGAAATACATCTTTTTTTATTAGCGGTAAACTAGTAAATAAAAAAATATTAAGCATTTATATGTAAGACTAGAGCTGAAAACGTTTAAAAGTTTTAAAAGTGCATGTGAGTTTAAAAGTTTAGAGATTCATATAAATGTGTAAACGTAAAAAAATTGTTTTTACAAATTTTATTTTGTTATCACTTTTGGAGCCTACACGAACAGAACACGGCCCCGGTGCCCGGGGCACATGCGTTTAAGGCCGGTTTATCATTACAAAATTACAATAATGATGCCTTCATTTTTTTTTTGAAAAGTGGCTTAAAAAACGTTTGCACGTTTAAAAGCGTTTAGTTTGAGCAGTTTAAACGTTTAGGGAATCAAACGGAATTTGGGCAGCCCTATGTCAGATATTGTATCAGTGGCATATACTCGTTTCAAGCGTGTAACGTTACAATGTAAGTTCTATTGGTAGTGACATATTTCTGTACGAACATATTGTATAATAACATGTGTATTTTAACAGGTGTGTAAAAGTATCAATTCAGATTCACACTTGTACGAACGTGTTCAACACTACGATTTAAGTCTTTAATAAGCATTCTTGAAGGAATTCCATCGTATATAGTCTTTTCCCGCAAACCCTGTACTTGTTTTGAAATTTAGCTCGTCAAAAAGTTTTGAAATGATTGTTATCGAAATACATTGTTAATTGATGGATTTAAATTTTTTAGAGAAAAATATTTCTTTAAGAGAGAAAACATAGAATGTAGAATACACTTTTAAGACATGACGAATCAGAGACACGCGTGCCATCACTAAGTCACTTCTTTTTGGCAGTCGTCTTCTATAGTATGAAACTATTACCCTGGTGGTCTAAAATTATGAAAGTGGAACTCAAGATATTGTCAGCTAGTGTAACAGAGGATGTAACGTAACTGCCATTGCTGCATGCCAAAACAACTTAACAAGCAAGGTACACCCGGCATCAGAAGTAAATCAAGGGGTATCGTTGTATCTACAATACGCAGTTCTCGATTTACATTTGACGCCGGGTTACAGCAGTTTGTAAATACTATTTTTTTGGACAGTTCATTTACTCCATAAAACGCAGCTCAAAATTGTTGACTCAACTTTCATTAATGCATCACGTCTCTCCATACCCTAGACTGGCTTTAAAAATTAAGGAAACTGTAATAATGTTAGTGCTAATTTTTTATGTATAAAATTTACAAGACCACCCTGCGTAGGTATCTGAGTGAGAAAATTATTAACGTAAACAAATTCATAATTTTAACTCTAGATAGCTACTGAAAAAAAGTAAATATAGAGTAAATTGTAATACCACTAAATGATAAAATTCTATTTTCAACTCAGGGGCTAAACTGTATGACGAGCTTCCGATAGATGTTAAAAATTCAAAAGATACTGGAAAGTTCAAAATTAAATGTGTTAAATGGATAAGACTACAAGACTGGTAGCTAGTGGTACCCCGGTACATAAAGTACGCTTAGAGTAGTGTAGGCTAGGCCCTTAAGGCAAAAAGGTGGTCAAATTTTACATAATAGTTGTGCCTTGTTTTGTTGTCACATATAACATGTACTTGTAACTGGCTATTTAAGCTAAAAATAAAGGCTTTATCATTATCATTAATAGGTCATGGTTATTGTGACGATTTTCACTATATAATGACTTTTCTCCAAAGTAAAGCGTTTCTATATTTAAAGCAGTCGTATCGTTAGATTAAAGTCATTTCTAGAAATTAAAGGCTCGTGCTCGAACGGGAATTGCAACGGGACTGTAATTTGTAAACACATTTGAATATTAAAAATACCAAGTCTGATTTTCCCAACTTGAAACGGTAGCATTAAAATTTCGGTATAGTCCACACCCCCGATGCTAATTTACCATGGTAAGAATATTAGCCACTGGAGGTAAGAGGCACAGTTGAAAGGAGTTGGCCCTAACAATCCTCCCCCTCGGTTATTATATGGCGAGACCACTTCTCAGGAGGACCAGTTCTACCGGGGTCTTGTTAAGTAAGAGTCACTGTTAGCGGGTGATGTGTGGTGTGGGTGTGGTTTGAGGGGGGGGGGAGAAGCGTGAACCCACTTCGTAGCCGAACTTGATGGCTTACACTTAGGAAGATTAAAGAAAAAAACGATCTATTTTTCCTTACCTGGCTTACCGAAAAATTGTTTTAAAACTTTAAATATTTTTTATATGGCGAATGGATTGAAATCTGTCAAGCCGATGGTGAAAATAACAATAAGCACATAACACAATTTTTTTTTTTGCTGTTGTAACCAATTATGTTAACTTGCTACTTCATAATTCGGTGGGGGTGGGGTGGGGGGGGGGGGGGGGGGTGGGAAATTTATACGTTACTACAGAATAAATTTTATTTAATTTTGGAATTTCGTGTAATACCGCAGAATGTTTAATACCCACTCATGAATGGCATTCCAATCGATGGCACAGTGTAAACCGATCCCACTGCAAGCCAACCCGAGTTAATTTTAAATTCCAGTGAATTAGCACAAAATAGAATAGTTGATTGAAAAACCAATTTGGCATACACTTTATATGTGCACTTGTCAGACAGAACAAAAGTGCTTGTAATCTCAATATTTGAAATATTTTGTGCAGCCAATTAATATAATTTAATAAAGCCCTTTAGGAAATTCGGGAATCAGATTTGAAATGAGTAATGTAATAAGAATAAATTACGTTATGAATTTAATAAAATTTGCTGCATGTCGTTGAAATTTCGACTTTTTCATTTCCTGTTATTTAATATGCAGTAGTGCATGCAAACACCGTGGGGTAACTAGTGTCGCTTTTAAGTTGATTGAAAGAGAAAAACGAGAGAATAAATGTGTTCTGAATGGGTTTTAATAGAATAAATATGACGTTCAAAATCATAATATACCCTGGTAATGGAAGGAACTTGGGAGTATTGTATTATTCGCCGTGCGGAATTTTCCCAGTTTCCCCGACCTAATACGTTTCGTTTCTCATGTCCCTGTCTGCAAGGGTAAACGAAATGCAATAACGTTCAACTTTTGTATGAATTTGTACTATATGCTAATTAAAAATATAAAGTTATCATGAACAACTAGAATTTACTCGAAATATAGAGAAATTAAAATGATTGGCTTACGCGAAAGCTGTAGACGAGTGTGCTTGCGTGCATATGACCTACGGAATTTCTCCTTGAACTGTATTAAATCTCATCAGAGTAATCAAAACCCAAATGTAGTAACTCGATATTGCTGTGTGGTGTGTTCTCCTCTAAACCCAAGTGTACTGATGGTGTTTGTATACAAGATGGGAATCCCAACCACACTCAATGTATCTGCTTCTACACTTGCCGAGGCATCCTACAGACGTATGGGATGAGCGGTAAAGGGTGCATTCGGGTCGGTTATTTTGTATGCTGCACTTTTAATTAATGTTTTTAATGTATTCATTAACCAACTTCGTATTGAATGCCTGATTCAATTGCTTATGAATCTTGTGAAAATGAAATGCATTGCACCGTATTGCTCTCATAGCTAGCACGAGGGTACAAGCTCAATATTGTGCAGGGAAAAATAATCAGTGGAGATGAAGATACGGAAAAATAATTTGCACATGCAGTCCTGGTTTATATAATTTTTATAGTGAGTGGACTTATGGAACTGAGGTGAAACGTCATAGTATAGTACCCTACTAAGCAAGCACAAACTAATTGGAATGTGCTGAAATAACTTTTTATTTTTTATTTTTTTATTGTCACGTAAATACAAAATTTTCTTTTCAGGGGAATTCCATTTAGGAACGTGAAGTACAAATTATTGTCCTACGATATCCCTAAAAAGTGGAATTTTTTTTTTTGTACTACAACATTTTCATTACCACTTTCCCCACACGAGAAACAAAAACAATTGTTTGGGGAAAAACAAAAAATGTTGTTAAACCTAGCCATTGAAAATAAAATTAATCATTATAATTCAATACACTAATTTGGGGGTTTAAAGTCTATCATGATGTTACTTTTCTTCCATGTTAAACTTTCTTGGGGAGGAATAGGGCTCAAGGATACCCCCCTTTGCAGCATCCCTCCATCAACTTCAAAAACAGCAAGGCAATTTGGGGGTCACGTTCTGGTGGAGATAGGGCTCAAGGATTTCCCCCCTTGCAGCATACCCCATCAACTTCAAAAAACAGCAAGGCAATGGGGGGTCACTTCTGGTGGAGGATAGGGTCAAGAATACCCCCCCTTGCAGCTCCTCCATCAATTCAGAACGGACCCCCAGTTGCCTTGCTGTTTTTGAAGTTGAGGGGGTGTGCCCCAAGGGGGGAACCCTTTGAGCCCTATCCCCACCAGAAGTGCCCTCCAGTTGCCTTGTTTTTTGTTGAAGTTTGGAGGTAGTTGAAGGGGGGATATCCTTGAGCCTTCCTCCAAGAACGTGACCCCAAATTTGCCTTGCTGTTTTTTGAATTTTATGGAGGTATGCTGAAAGGGGGGGAATCCTTGAGCCCTATCCTACCAGAACGTGACCTCCAATTCCCTTGCGTTTTTTGGGGAGGATGGGGTCAAGGAACCCCCCTTGCAGCATCCCTCCTAACTTCAACAAACAGCAAGGAAAATTGGAGTCACGTTCTGGTGGAGGATGGGCCAAGGATACCCCCCCCGCAGACCCCTCCATCAACTTCAAAAACAGCAAGGCAATGGGGGTCACGTTCTGGTGGAGGTGGGCCAAGGATACCCCCTTGAGCACACCTCCATCAATTTCAACAAACCGCAAGGCAATGGAGGTACGTCGGGTTTTTATCGTTAAAAAGTGACACAGCATGAGGGGACGGCAGGCAAAAATGATATAATGAGAAATTTTGATCATTATTCCGTTTCTTCCCCGTAAGTAAATATGCATAAAAAATCGTTTTATAATTTAAAAAGGAAAACGTTTAAAAAAGAATAAACAATTTGTAGTAGTCGGATATAATAAAAATTTAAGTAGTAAAAAACCCCATAAAAATTTATAAAAGTGGCATGCCCCCCCTTACCCAAAAACAGAGAGTTGCGTTAAAAAACAATTTTATTGGTGTATCCAGCATGAGAACCCCCACTTTAAAAAACCATTTTTTACGTTTCCTTAGATTGCGTTTTGTCTTAAATAAAAAAAAGGGTTTATTTAAAAATATTTTTAACGCACTTCCATATGAGAAAAAAAGAGAGAACTAAAAACATAGAAAACATCCATAATAAATCATATATCAAAATTTTCGAAACTTCCCAAAATCTTTGGTATAGTGTTTGCTGTTAGTTATTCGATATTTTAATTAAACTTTAAAATTTGTGAAGATTCTAAATTTCGAAATACTTTATAATTATGAGTTTTTTGAGCGAAAAAGATTGGAAATTAAACTATAGATGTTAATACGCGGCATATTTGAGCCCAAAAAAGAATGGCAATTAATTTTTGTTTTTACTTATTCTAAATCTATATCAGTAACAAGACGAAAGGGGGTTTTCCCAAATAGGAAAAATTAAAAGCCTTCAGATATATTTGGTGGAGGGGCTGGGTTTACAGAATTTCCCAACTTTTGGGATTGCATGATCTCCGGGGCCCCCCCCCCAAAAAACTTTCCGTAATATCATTGGGGAAAAAAAATATCTTCTAGAAAATGTATGTAAAAACGGAGGTTTTGTTCTTTTTTATCTGAGAGGACACTCGCCCGGATGGATAGATAGGGAATTTTCTCCATACTGCAGCAGAGCCACGACCTCTATATATGACTTGGAAAGGATGCTTTATGTAACTTTAAGCCGACTTGGCCTAAGCGATGGGCCTAAAAAGCAATGCTGGAAGCCTACAGGAGCCTAAATAGTGCGCGCGACAGCTAGAAAACAAATTGACTTCATTTCGAAAACATGGAATGTGCGTTGGTTAAAGTGCACACATTACAAGGATTAAAAGAGCAAATCGCTTCTCAACGGGGAAATTTTTCACGGTTAATAAACGTGTTTTTTATTTAAATTAAACACCTACAAGTGGCCCCCGGACGGCTTCACTTTCAAATCTGAGGCATGTGCTCCGTGCCGATCTAGTCAGTATTAATTTAGTGGGGTTGTACAGAGCCACATAATTAGAAAATACAGGAGAGGGTTTTCTTTTGTTAAAATTTTGTATTAGAAACGAAAACAATTATTACTCTAACATGAAAAATAGCGAATTCCCTTTTGAGGCTTGGTAATAAAAAGTACAAACTTTATCTTTATGGGAATTCCCTAAAGAATTTTAAAAATACAATTTTATTATATTTTTATTCAAATGTATAGTCTCTCTCTTACCCCACTACACACCCCTATAGTTAAATGTCTCTGTAGGCCTATCAAAAAAATTTGTTTTTGCGGACGTACTAAATGAAATTTTTGTTATAACACAGTCATTTGCTACCAAAATAGTTATTGATGAGCGAAGCGAAGACTTTAATTTCACGACCCCCCAAAAAAAATTTCCTGGGTGTTATTTTTTTTTTTGCTCGACCCGGGCAAACGGCATATGGATTTGATGACAATGGAGGGACCTTCGAAGAACTTAGATTGCTACGTTTTTGGGAAAATCGAAAAAAAATCGAAAATTTCGATTTTTTTGATTTTTTGTGCGAATTTTTATGACATTTTTGCCGATTATGACCAAAAAGGGTGGGGGTAAACGTTTATATTTTACAGGACATTAAATTATGTGATGCTACCCCTTTTAAAAAAAAAAGTGGGAAAAGTTTAAAGAGAACCATAGAAATAAAGGTTTTTAAAATTTTTGAAGTATATAATAACAATTAAAAGAACAATAGAAAAATTTACAAAAATCCCTACAAAGCGTTCAAAAATCACTTGCAAATGTAAAGAGATCCCCGAAAACTAAAACTTAAAAAAAAGGCATCCATCAACCGATAAAAAAAAAACGTTCGCGAAAAGGGCCTATATTTGAGATAAAAGGCCCTCATTCAAGTCTACTAGCTTTTTGGGCTTCTCAAAGGAATATGTATTAAATATCTACTAAAAATATGTAACAAACTTGTCTTTGAGAATTAAAGCAAATTTTTTTCTGAATCTGAATGGCGCTAACTATCCCCTGCGGGGATTTGAGTGTCGTTGCTTCGAAACTCAGTAGCAAAATTCCAAACAGCACGTGCGATTAACCCCAAAGAAGTCGACGAGTAGATGGTAAAACAAGTGGCTTTGTCGTTTTTTACGTGTTGTAAAGTTATGGAATTACGCGTCCACTTTTAAGCGATGCATGAATTAATTACCCCCAGTCACTTTCAAGTTACATCGTTTCACAAACGACCCTGGGAAGTTCGTTGGGTTTTAATAAGGGGGCCTTTTAAAAAGCATAATAATTTTTAACGAAAACCTTTTCTAAACGTCGTTCCGGGAAAAGAAAATGGCAATTATTTTAAAATTACCAAAGTAAGTATAATAATATAAACCTTTGTTGTGTACAAATGAAAATTATAAACTTTTTAAAAAAATATTATTGAGAACCAAAATTTACAAATTTAAAACAATTTCAATTTTTGGGAAGAAAGTAATGTAAATAAGTTAAATTAAGTAAAGATTCAAAGCGAATACAAAAAAAAACATGACGCTTTTATGTATGTGGAATAAAGATTGGACGTTTAGTTGTGTGTGATGGTTTTAGATAAATGAGGTTGTATCATTTTTAATGAAATGAAGTTTATCAAAAATTTTTAAAAAAATTTATTTTTTGAACATGGGTTTTTATCAAAGAGATGTTTAAAATCACATTTTAAAACCCCTAGACCACCCTCCTCCCCCGAAACAGGGGTTATAAGTTTTATACGGGAGCTTTCACTGGAGAGCCCTCTTTTCGAGACCCGGGCACTTCAGGGGAAAACACCTCGCCCGTAAGTGTGCAGGGGGTTACATCAAGACAGGAGACACCCGTTCAATCAAACCACCCTAGGGGTATTTAAGGTCAATGCCAGGAGGAACCCCCCTTAAAAAATTCTGTTAGTTGGCACGCACGCTCCATCTAGGATGCAGACTTAGTCTGTCGTAATTGTAATTTCAAATCGTGCGATTTCAAAGTTTTCAAGTACAGTTCGCAAAGAAAGTTTGTTCCCTTCCTGTGTGTACGAAATTTCTTACCCCGAAGAATTCGTCAAGTCGAGTGAAGCGAATTTTATGGCCAACTCGCGCATAGGGGGGCTGAGGCTGTGTAACAAACGATTTCCCTAGAGTGTGTTAGATGTTCGGTGAGAAAAATACTTAAAATTCCCCATTAAGGTACAATTATCAGAGCGAGATTTATTTACACGAGGGCGGCTAAACTGTAGGCAATTTTCTTTTGTGGGTGCATTGTTTGTAGCGCGAAGGCCAGTGTTTACTTTGCACTACAGCATGGAAAACTTGACTTTTACTAGCTTATACCATTTAAAGTTGCCCGAAAACTACGGGTAACATACGGGTAATTCAAAAAACAATTTTCGTTGACTTCAGGTGGTCATCCACCCAATGGAGGAAAAAGCCCATAATGAAATTGATTTTTTTTTGTATGTAGACCAATAAGTTAATAATCAATTTCATCAATCTTCCAAAAATATTTATGGTTACGCGGCAAACTGCAAAATTACAAAAAAATTTAACGGGGCAGTATCGAGCACCGGGTTTTTCTGATTCCTCGTATAGATATCACATTAAGATCTCTGAAAAAGTAAGACAGGCGGGGAGATTTCCCTCATCAGCCGTCTATTTGTGTACAACTTTTCCTTTGAAGTTGTTTTCTAATTTTTAGCATGATCCATTTAAAACGGAGAAATCTCTTCCCATGAGAGGGCGACTTTGTCTCTTTCGACTGTTTAACCCCTTTTTCAAAGTAATGTACAAACATAAACAAACCATAAACAAAAGCTTATGGGACCTTTTGGGAAGGAAGTTCCAGTGTCCTTAAAACGTAATTCATATTTTTGTATTGCTGTAAAAAAGCGTGGAGTTTGGATATGGTGATCGAAATAAGTATAGTATTTTCACTCATGGAAAAAACCCTGACGCATGTGGGGATTGAGGGGAAGATTTTTAAAAAAAGGGGAAAGTTTGTTCGTGAAAAATTTGCAATTACAAACTTTGATTTTAAAATTTTTAATAAAATTTCCCCGTTTTTTTTTTACTTGGGTAGCAGATACAATGCAGTATGTGTAATTTCTTTTAAAACTAAAGATAAAGGGGTTTTTTTTTAGCAAAATTTTCGTTTATCAATGGGAAATTTCCCCCAAACAAAACAAAACGGATCCAGAACCGTGATTGGAAAACTTTTTTGATTGCCTGTGTGCATTTTTCAAAAATTCACACCCCAAATTAGTTGGGGTCGTAAACTAATTTTCCTGTGAGTGGTTATTTTACAAAATTTTTCACCCAAAACTTTGTATCCTAGTTTTAAAGCATTCATTCTTTTTAGGGTTTAAATTTTTTATTTAGGTAAGGTGATCATATATTTTTAAAGTTACAAATCGGGACGATTTTTAAAGTGTTTGCATTGATGTACCCCCACGTCCATTTTGGAGCTAAGGGAGAGCCCACAGCCGCAAGGCGATTTTTTAAAAATTTGCGTCAAAAGCCCCGAAAAATAGCTTTTGGCATGAAAATATGAATTAAATAAGTTGTAATGTTTTCATTTTTGCAGTCATAAAATCTTTATCTAGTGGTTTTAAAAATGTATACAAAAAAAAAATACAAACTTAGAAGTAAAATTATTTCATATTTTATTATCCTTGAAAAAATGTGGGGACTTTGGGGCAAGTTTCCCAAGGGGAACATTTTAAAATTGATCAAAAATCAAGACTTAATTCACTTTAAATTTTTTTCTTTTTATTTTAAACTAAAAAACTCACAAATCAACATCAAACATCAATCAAATCAAATTTCATCAGATCCAAATCCATATTTGGCCTGCGAGGAACTCGCCAACCCGTACAAAGGGGGTTTGGGGAGATGGCCCCTCTGACCAAAAGGAGACTACTTTCTACATGATAAGAAATAAGTCACAAGACAAACCGCTGGTAAAAGACCCCCGGAAAATTTGTTGAAGCAATTAAAGATTTTTGCTATTTCTATCAATACCGATTAAGCCCCCCCCGCCCCGAATTTGGGGGCGCGGCCTCGACAGAAT